>JAHWFP010040074.1:0-59081 GCA_023313725.1 Lithobius niger | reverse complement strand
TAGCCAAGTCTGACATAAATTAATTGCAGTCGGAAATAAACTGTGAAACAGGGTAAATTTCGTTATTTCTAGTTTATGATTTTCACTGTTGGCTTGGTTCAGTTATCTTAGTGGTGCGATGTTATGTCCAATTTGGTTAACAATACGATCCTTCCAAGGGACATTGCTTAAGGCATATAAATGGCGGTAACTAGAAATAAAACAACTTCTTCCCAATCTCTAACACCACAGCTACATCGAAAATCAAGAAATCTTATATAGTTTTTCACCCGCATCAGACCGGCTCAAGACAATTTGGGGCCCTACGCGGATCCAGTGACTGATGCCCCAGTGTCAGAAGTGTAGCATTAAAATCATTTTTTTGCACGAGTTAGAAGCTGTAAAATGTGTATCTTACGTTTCGTCGGCCAGAAAAGAAAACGTAAATGGGAACCCCACTCCCAAAACTGTATTTATTTTATTATTATACAGGGTGTCCCAAAGGGTGGGTGACAGAGCAAGGGTATGCTTTTTTCGCGGGGAGGGGGGGGGGGCGATAGGAAGGGGATAGAATTAGGACTCCTGCTCCCGCTACCAAATTTATTTGTCTTATTTTTGCAATAAATCATATCGAGTCGAGAACCTTCAAGGTTTCACATTCAGCATTGTAACACATGGCCGTAGGAAGCGGTACGGCTGGTGCGGCATTTGCCGTACCACTTTTCGGCACACACTTTGTAAAATACCATATATCCAGACATACACAATGCGTCTACTGTCGTCAAACTTTGAAGCGGCCTTGTAACACGCACGTGGCTTTCCTGCCGAGCTTTGATGAGCAGCATCTTTCCCAGCGTAAACCATGGAGCTTATTATAGTGTATCGTATACAAGTCCATACATAAACAGAGCGCAACTTCTTTCCCTGCACCCTGCGAAGGACAATGAGCTTGATTGACCAAGAAAAAGGGGTTTGGGGGAAAAAGAAGCTTCAGCAAGTAGTCAACACCAAACTTTGGAAAAAACACAACAGAGCAGCCAGCCGATTATACCTTTCTCAAACGTAAGTTTTTTAAGTCACTATAATTATAATAACGGAATAGGAAACATCGCCTACACACACAAGGGGTAGGAGGGGAGACGAATTGCTTATGACATGCTATGTACATAACATAAGGTTCTAAAATGAACTGACGTAAATAAAAAAATAAATCACAAGGTAAAGGGTAAACGATGGAAGCAGTCTGCATCAAAGACTGGCCTTGTGAGGATACACAATACACTAGTCAGAGAAAGAAAAAGGCAACTATCCCGACTGAGACTCAAACACAGAACCTCCCACCGACCTCACGTAAATTGGATACACTATTTGCCCTCTTCCGATCAAAATCGTGTACATAATAGCACAAAGTAGCTTCATGGCTGCAATTGGAGGGGGGGGGGGGGGCACCAACTAAAAATTCACTGTCGGTCAGGAAAATGCACCCCAGTCGGTGGAGCAAACTACAAAAGCAAAAAAAAAATCCACAAAAATACTCTGCCCCAGCACCTCCCCCGCACCATAAATTCCTAGATCCGCTCCTACTTTTTTTAACTAAAAAAGTAAACCTTAAACATTTGTTTAAAACATAGCCTCCAGCCAGACAAGACACTACAATACCAGAAATTCCTTCAACTTCCGTGGTTCTGCCCGGAACCCTGCTGTAGGAACTTCACAGTGCTTCCCCAGACCCCTAGCTGATTTGGTTAGCCGTACCACTTTTAATTTGCTTCCTACGGCCCTGTAACACAATCTACAACATCGTGTTTTTCGCCTTAAAAGGTTTGAAACAAAATTTACTTCTGCCACAATCGTTGTAGATGAATAAAACCGTGTAGTTGGTACGTTCTCGAAGGAATATACCCATTTATAAGGTAGGGCAGGTGGTGCCCCCATAGGGGTGCCCCTGGTGGATCTAGCTTTTAAATATCAAATGGGAATCGGAGGGGAGGGGGGGTCGAGTCGTACCTCGTCTGAAACGTCCGCTAGAATGCTGGAATGGCGTGCAAACCGGGCATCGATACCTCCACCCAAATTGGGTGCGAATTAAGTAAACAGAATGAGGTTTGTGGCTGTGCTGAGAACAGCATCGTGGCGCTAATGGCATGGAGCTATATTGTTTCTTTTGGTGAGGCTAGGGTATCACCAAGTAGAAGGGGAGGGGGGGAAGCAGGCAACTAATAATGAAGGACTGCAACATGGACCAGGTATAGTCCATCTAAACCCGAAGCAAAATAAGCCAGAAAGGGAGCTTTGGAAAAGCTGGAAAGTTCACTGTCCCAATCCGCCCCACCCCCAGGAAACGATTTAGCCATTTGGAGAAACAAAAGTGCGGGTCGGGGGAGAGGGTGGGGGGAGGTTGGGTCAGTGAACTTTACATATTTCCCAAAGTTCCTCATGCTGGCTTATTTCGTCCCGGGTTTAGATGGACTATACCTGGTATTCAGATACTTCGTACGTTTCATTCCTTCGTTGCAACATCGTGTCCTCGTTAATTTCCTGCACCCCCCCCCTCCCTTGCTACTTCGTGGCACCCTAGCCTCTCCAAAGCGAACAATAAAGTTCCATGGCATTAATGCGATGATGCCACAAACCGCATTCTGTTTACGTTATTCGCACCCACTTTCATAATAGCTTTATTGGGGGTATACCTTGTCGCAGACATGTTCAGCCATTACTTTGGTTTGGGTGGAGGCATCGAGGCACGGTTTGCACTCCACTTCAGCATTTCAGCGGATCTTTCAAACAAGGTATGGTCGACCTCTCTTTCCATATAATATTTCAAAATTAGGTCCACCAGGGAAACCCGTATGGGGGACACCACCTACCCAACCTCATAGATGGATTGATTCCTTCGAGAACGTACCAACTACGCGGTTTCAGTCATCTACGACGATTGTGGCAAACGTTATTAGGGTGACCCCTGAATTTTGGGACACCCTGTGCAGTATTTAGGACCAATTGTAGGCGTCAATATAATTCATAACCTTTGGTTCGTGTTGAATTCGAATCATAAAACAACCATTTTTCATTCTGACAAAATGAGGAAAACAATGTTGTTACGCTGTATTGTTACTGTTCTGTTCGGTAACAAGGTTGAAAATAACTGACAGCCTGATGCTGGCAGTGGCCAGGCTAGTAGCAGCGGCAGATTGCTTCGTCAATCAATAATTTGCTTTTCTCTGCAGTAAGATGAGTGTTTCCACCCCCGTATGAGGGCCCTTTTAAACTGGGGCCCTAAGCCGCGGCTTTGCTCTTGTTTGCTGTGGCCCGGTGTCTGTGTACCCATGGAGCTTATATGCTATCACGTAATGTGATAGTATATAAGCCCATGGTGTACCGCATCTTAAAATAGCAGCATTCACGATGGTTCAAGAATGCATCCTAGCCAAGTAAATGGGAATTTCATTCGCACGTGTTGCATGGTGGTCTGCTGTGAGTTACGTGACTGAGAATACCAATGAAACGATGCAATTTGACGATGGTATCGAGCAAGAGTAAGGTTTGGAAATATGCGGCCGTATCACTGGGCCAGTTGGGTCACCAGATCTGTCCGGTTACCAATTTTTGGGTCACCAGGTCCGTCCAGGTAAACCCAAGTTTCTGATCACTGGGTCAGCCTGGTCAGCCAATTTCGGGTCACCAAGTCAGTCCACGTCAACTAGTTTCCGTGTCACCAGGTCAGTTTGGGTCAAGAAAACTATGGAAGGTGCAGAGGAGTTTCCTTCTTCTGGAGTCAGTGTGGAGCCCTTCTTCATATCTGACGCTGACGCCTCGGACGTGGGATTCGATAGTCACTCGTCAGAAAAGGAAAAAAACCTCGATACTGCTGCCAAACCAAAGAAGTGGTAAAGTAGTACAGGTAAACGAACGTGGTAGTCAGTGCCTACAATCGTACAGTGGAATTGTCAGGTTTCAGAATTCATGCTGAGTGGTTCGAGCTGCTTTTAAATCGGTACCGTCCACTTTACTGCTACTTGAAAGAAATATTTTAAGCCATTTACCCAGCAAACGATCAGGCAATTTGTCATATTCTGTTCCGATTGTCCACTCGAAATCATTCATTCCCGCATAAAGAGATGGTATTGTTATTGCCACCATACTCTGTGGGGGTGACGGCAGATCAGACGTATAAGGAAGGCTGTTGAAGTCGTGGCACAAACAAAAAGAAAAATCCCATTTTAATGTGGCAACTGGTATTGATCAGCCTTACATCTTTAACTTTGCTCAACAGCTGTTACGAGTAATTTTTCATGGAATGCCAATAAGAACTGTATTGACGAGTAATTTTTCATGGAATGCCAATAAGAACTGTATTGACCATATTTCAGCTGTCCTTTCTCTGCCTGACAAAATCAACAGGGATGAGGTTCGACCTACAGCATGGATTCTTTCAAAGCTGATTGGTTGGCCTTCGCTGCTTTTCTAAATTTCCCAAGGGGTCAGTTGACGAGTATTAGGACTTGGGTTCGGGTGCTAATTGCATTACTGCAGCAACTAAGAAGACGGTTCTACAGACGTCCACTACTTTAGCTAGAACACCAGTCCCATGGTGGAATGATGACTGCCGACAAGCTGTAAAAGGCAGGAAGCATGCCCTTTATATTTTTTCCATACGTTCCCACTCAGGTCAGTATGGTTGCTTACAACTGACAAAGACTAAGATATTTCAAAGCATCCACCAGACCAAAAGGGCATCAAGAACAACTCCCATGAAGGCGTCTCGGCAAAGATTCGTGGGATATCTGGTCATAACTTACCAACTCCTATCTCCCTTTGGGAAGATAAGGGGAACCAATCCAAGGCATCCGAACTGCTAGCCAAACATTTTGCTATCATCTTTAGTAAATTACCCGCCAGATTTCCAGCAAATCAGAGAACAGGCAGAAGCACTGGTGTTATGCTTTCGTTCTAATAGCTCGTAAGATTACAATGATCCGTTCAATTTTATTGAGTTTGAGGAAGCATTTAATAAGGCGGACGACTCTGTCAGATGGCATTCACTACCACACGCTTAAAGCTTTGTTACTGGCTTCTAAGCAGTTTCGCTTAAAACCTTTCAGCCGTATCTGGGCAGAGGGCTATACAGAAGGATACAAGGAAACAATCGCCGTTCCTATTTTAAAACCCAGTAAAGAACCTTCATATCCATCAAGCTATCAGCGTATAGCACTAACTAGTTGCATAATATGTCCAAATTAACTCTCTGTACAAAGATTAAGTCTTAGTCACACCATCTGTCTACTTCATCTACTTAAATTGCTCAGTTGTGTTGGTGAATAGAGCTAAACGAGCTAATAAGTCTTTATCATCGTGTTTAATGCATACAATCTCTTCACACTCGTAACAAACACATGACAGAAGGTATCTTTGAACTGTGCCCATCTTTTAAATCCTTTCTACCAGAATTATTAACGATGATCAGGGTTGTTCTATTCACTGTATTAATTTTGGTACTATTATTTCAGAAAATTCCAGGAGTAGAATCAACCGAGGAAAGTTACAGAATCTTTAAATTCTTAATTCATTTATAATGAAAATTTTATCATACCGATACGTTTCCGAAGCACTAAGCATAATGTACCCAAACAGAGCTTTCATAGTTTTGTTTTGAAGTTTTACAAGTCTTTATAATGACCTAATTCTGGTGAACCATATACTTCAATTCCATATCTTAGTGGCTTTCAACCCAGGCGTTGTAAAGTATGTTTTTTTTTATTCTTATTATCTACTACATTTCTTATGTTGTACACTTTTGCCAATAAGTATCGCAATTTAATCGTAAATATTTTTATATAATTTAAAATTCCAGTGATAATCAATTGTTAACCCAAGTATTTTGCATACATTTCAGATTACAGATGATCATCAAGCACGGGCATATGGGGTATGTACTACGATATCTAAATATGGTGTCTTTTCTTATAGCTTATATACATTTTTCTTTCAATTAACCAGCAATTTAATACATGAAAATCATACTGAAAATTTGCAAACAATTTTTATCTAATGTAAATATAATAATGATAATATAATATTTATTCAGCAGTTGTAATTATACACAAAAAGTGCATGCACAAAGCCTGACTGGCTTGTTTGTGCACTGAATACAAGACCTTTATACATGCAATCGTGTAACGGTAGTTGTTATACAGAATTTTTTAACAGTATCATATTTCTAGAAGAATACAGTTATTCAGTATGCTTGATTTAGGAGCCAATTTTTTACAATTTTTTTATATTTCCTCTCGTTAATTTCGATCGAATTTTAGATGGTAATTGGTTGAGAATGGAAGGTAGTAAATATTCAAGGCATCTTCTACCATAGGAATTTCTCCAGGTTGGAACCTGTAACCATGCTGTATTATTTCTTCCAACTCTTATAGTTCTTTTTTGATAATTGTTATCAAAAAAGTTTGTGATTATTACATTTAATTTGAATAATTAAGCAAAGTTAAGCAGCTGAAATTTGTTAAGAATATTTTTGGTCGACATTTTAACTTTTGAGCTAAAGAGTGCTTTCGTTACTTTATTCAATGTTATATGTAATTTTTCATTGTAGTTTTCGGTGGTTGAACCAAATATAACGCAAGCATAGCGAACCTGTGACAGTAACTACGATTCATATATCATTTTTTAAATTTCGATTCCAAATGTTTTATTGACTCTGTACAGCATCGATATAAACCTTCGAATTTTTTTCTTTCAATTTTCGATATGTGTATAAAATTTCCATTTTTCATCAATTTCAATTCCTAGATAGCGTAGCGAGGCAACCTGATTGATTTTAGGACAGCGGTTACAATAAGAGCTAAACATGCAATTTTCATTATGTGAATGGATAATACAGGTTTTTTTCCGGTATGTGAGGTAGCTACATGCATAAAGTTTGTTTTGTCATTATTAATGTTTAATTCATTGTTGGATAGGTATTGATTTATGACATTAAAATCGTTTTGAAGATTATTCACCATAACTTCTTGCCTGTTACTAACCGATATCAAAAGAATATCATCAGCACATAAAGAGATTTGACAACGATAGTTTTCTTCTAGGATATCGTTTATATAAACAATAAACAGTAGAGGGCCTAAAATGGAGCTTTGTGGAACACCATATTCAATAATGTTCCAGTCACTTTGTGAATCTGCAATTTTCACACTGCTTTGTATATTGTACCAAGAATTTATCAAACCCCTATAAATTCTTGATTGTACATATAGTTTGCAAGAATATGCAACAATTTACCACGGATACCAATATTGGAAAGTTTATTAAATAAAATTTTTTTGTCGATCGGTGTCAAATGTCTTTTTTAAGTCGATTGCTGCAATGATACCTACGTGTTTACTGTGCATTAAGAATTTTGTTGTTGATCATACTCAGGCTATCCAAAATTCCAATTCCCTGTCTAAAACCGAACTGAGAGTTATTTAGAAGTTTAAATTTATATAGGAATTTATAAATACAATTTGCAAATAATTTTTCGATAATTTTATTAAGCGTTGGAAGTAATGCAATTGGTCGGTAATTACAAAATTGATTTTTTTCCTTTTTTTTTTGTAACTAGGTCTTATCATCTGTTTTTTTCAGGTTATCAGGCCAAATTTCCGTTTCAATAATTGCATCAATCAGGATTTTCATTAAGATAGTAGTTTGTTTCTTGTTATTCACAAAATATTTAAGTAGGAAACAATCATGTCCACAACATCTTTTTATGTTGAAATTTAGCATAATTGTGGTTATCTCATCTTGAGTAGGTTTTAACACTTGTATCGCGTTGGCATAATTTTTTTTGTTTATGTTGTTTTGCATGTTCAGGTAAGTAGAGTTATCTGGTTTCCTCTTTTTATGCGATTTGAGAAGAGGTACCTCTTGCTGATAAAAGGTTAAAAAGTTGTCACATGATGTTTTTTTCTTTAACTTCGTGGACATTTTTTTTTGATTTGGTCGTCTAAATTTCCTTTTTTAGTTTTTTTTCCGCTACAAACACCATTTATTTTGTCCCATAGTTTGGCACTATCCGTTTTATTCTGTTCAAAATAGGTTTTATAGTAATTTTGTTTAGCTATGTGGATTTGTTTAGTAACATTTTTTTTAAGGTTTTTATATTCTTCCAAATCTTTTTTATCCAGCAATTTAGCTTTTGATATTTTATTCCAAAGTTTATTTTTTTTATTAATAAGTTTTAATAGATCCTGGTTCATCCATTCGTTCCTATATGTATTTTTGTTTTGTTTTTAATGTATGCTTTCGTGATTGTATTAATCTTGTATAAGTATGTTACAACTTTTTCAATTTCATTATAAATATCATTTGGATTAGTCATTGTTTGTAGGTATTTCCAGTTATAGTTTTTTAAATGTAAAATGATGCCATTATGATTTATCTTTTGGTAGTAAACTTTTTCAGATTCTTGTTTATTTGTAGAGTAGTGCTCATCCCAAATTTGAATAGCCATGAAGTAGTGATAAGCAATTTTGATTTTTATAACAAAGGAATTATAACAAAATTAATCAATTTTACTATAAATTAGATCAATACATGATTTTACCACTTTTTTCCCCTTGACCTCTTCCCTTGTAGGTGAGTTGATATGCCCAGTTAAACCAATTGCAGCCATACAGTTTTCGAATCGCTCAATGTCGCATTTTTCATTAGGATCTTGCTGCCCGTGTAGAATATTGAAAGTAAAGTCTCCCAGAAGGAGGAGATTATTATCTTTTTTGATATTTTTAATATATTCTTTTAGTTTTGTTGTAAAGAGTTGTCTACTAGTTGACGGCCTTTTATAAATAGTTAAAATCTCAAAAATCTTGTTATTAAACCCAATGAATCTTGATATACCTTCGTTAACATCAATTTTTACCTTTTTGCAGGTTGCATTACGAATTGTACTGTCATAATAAAGAAGAGAAGTCCCCCTCCTCTAAAATTTTCTCTGCACTTCGCAAATTGTGTGTAGCCATCGATTTTGTATAGATGACATTCATCTTCAGAAATATTTACCTCAGTAAGGGCTATTATGTCCCAGTTAATATTAGCCGTGTAAAATTCAGCAAGCCAACAATCCCAATGACGTCTGCAGCTACGTATATTTGTATGGACGCATGTTAAGTTGTTCGTTGAAGCACTATTCAGAAAGGATTCAAGGTCATCAAAGTTTTCACAGATCTCATTACAGTAACTGTCTGGCATTAATTCGTTGCCGAACTTGAATTTGGTTGCTCTGTTTGACGTGTTGTTGGCGTGGTTATTATATTCGCTTAGTTATTCTCCTTATTTTTCATGTAGTTAACAATCGCTTCAAATCCTCTTCGTTTTTGATGATTTTTGTTTTCCGGTCCTTTTCATCATGTTTTGCCTTGTCTTTGCCATCCTTGAACCAGATAAATTTATATTTTTGCTTGAGTTCTTGTTTTGTTTTCCACAGTAGGCTTTTATAAAACGGGGTTAGGTGTTCATTGATATAGATACGATCTGTGTTGTTATTTCCAAAGATATCACTGTTGTTTAGGTGTTTTTTTATTTTTACTGTTCAAATGTCTCGCTCTGTTCTACGTTTGAACTGTATCAAAATTGACGGGGTTTTATTATTTTTTGCTGGTAGACGATGTGCATTGTCAATCCAATTGTCATTAAAATATCTTGGTTCGATTGCATCAGTGATTCTGTAGATAGTATCACGCAAATCTACCTTCTCTTCAATCTCCACTCCAAATATTTCTAAATATATTTCTATCGGTTTCTGCTATACTGGTTGCGTTCTTCTTGTGAGTGTTTTAATATTTTAACTGACTTTTGTAGTTCACTCATATCCTGCTGGTTTGGTTCCTCATTATTGTCAGAAACTTTGTCACTTTGCTGGTTTTTCATTTTTCTTTCTAGTATTTTAATTCTCGCGTTAACTTCTGAATTTCTGCATTTGTTGTAGATATTTTTTTAATGCATCATCAATCTGGTTGAGTTTAGTGTTTGTTCTTCCATTATTAGCTATAATGTTTTTGTTTTCCCTTTCCAGTGTGTTGTATCTACATTATGTTCTTCTAGTAATTTCAGAATTTTGTCATTTGATATTTAAAGATTATCGAATTTTTTTTCGAATCGACCATATTCATCGTAGTTGGGAGGTGCGGAAGCGTCGTCATCGGAAGGAGTTTCATCTTTATCAGAATGTTTTCTGTTTGGTGTTCTTTGTTGTTCTACACATTCGGCATATCCATGCTTTCTTTTTTTCCCCCATTCCAGCAATAGTCGAATCGGAAAGACTGGAGCATTTTATAATAATAATAATAATAACAATAATAATAATAATAATAATTTATTTCATGTAAAGCATGAAGTTCATAAAGAACAAGTGCGCGTGGATAGTAGTTACATTCTACAATAAAATAACAAATAATACAATTAAGAATTTGTATATATCAGTTGTACTTTAATATTGCGTGTACAGTTGTACACGTAATGCAAATCATAAAACTTGTCCAAACATGTCACATTGCAATTCGTCAACAAAGCACACTAAAGGTAACTGAGTTTAATAAGGGGAAGATACTTCAAGTAAATAATTATCTTCACAGTGAAAAAACGTCAGTTAGTACATTTTTTATTTAACTATCAAATGTTCATTTTTTAATCCCATATTTCGTAGTTTTTATACTCTGAAAGTGTTGAAGACCATCGGGTAATTTGTTAAAATGCAAGGGTATTTGGTATGATAGTTTGTGTTTACCATATAAGAGTTTCGCCGTGCAGGTATTTTCAACCAATTGTTTATACCTCAAACTTTTCTGGCAGTTGGTATTTTATAAAAATTGTAGTAGAACCGTGTGATAAACGTATACAGAATTGCTTGTTATATATCGAGGATTTTTTAAGTTCTTTGTAAAGAGCTTTTGTTTTCCTTCTCTTTTCTGAACAATGCTTTAATGGCTTTATTGAAAAGTGTTCGAATTCTATCAATAAAGTTTTTTGTGGCACTCCCGTAAATAATGTTGCATTAGGAGATACCCAGGACGGAAAGCCAAATTGGCTCGAGTTGGGTTAAATAAATACGGATGCAAACCTATTTACGTTGCCTTTTGGACTTAAATGTCATACTGCCTGAGTGGAGAATTGAACCCACGACGTTTGAAACTAAAGCCGTAAGTCCTACCACTGCGCCATACCGTACTGACTGTTTATAACATACTAGCTGGACCCGTGCATGCTGCACGGTGATTAAGTTTCCTGGACTTAGCTTCTCCGGGTGTTTTATCATCTTAGTAAATTATCTGGTGCTTTCAATTTCCAGCACCCCTCCCCAACCTCACACTCCCCAACCCTGTCCCTGGTCCACCGACTGCTCCCTCGCACCCCACTGCATGCCTTCCGGCAGTATCGGGTCTGTATACCTTCCGGCAGTATCGGGTCTGTATACCTTCCCGGCTTGGGGGGGGGGGCGCCGGGGGGGGGGGTACCCTCCCCAAACAACCTGGCCCTCCCCCACACCCCACTGCACGCCTTCTGGCACTTTCAATCCCCACAAGTCTACACAACCCCGCCCCCTCGCGGGCCTCGTGACCGCCCGCCAACAGTGTAGGGTCTGTATACCTCCCCGCTCTTCCCCCTTGTACCCTTGGTGTTGGTCTTTGGTTATAAATTTATTAATCTCCTCTAACCAACCTGCTCCCTCCTGGCCCCTGTTCGCACTCCCCTTCTGCTTGATGCTCACATCCAGTAAGCAAATGATGTAATCTCCCCTTCTTATTCTCCCTTCCCCTTCCCTTTTTCCTCCTCTTCTCCCCACTTCCTCTTTCCCTAACCCTCCTCTTCTCCCTTCCCCTTCTCTCTTTTTCCCTCCCCTATTCTCCAACATATCCCCTCTTCTCCCCTCCTCGTCTCCCCTCCCCCTTTACCCTCCTCGTCTCCCCTACATTGCCCCAACCCTCCCATGTTTTGTTGTTGTGATTGCCAAATGTCACTGTTGACTGACGTGAAAGAACTTTGTGAGAGATCCCAGGGACCCCAAGCAAAGCGAGCATCAGCATTTTAGTGATCAGCGTCCTCGTTTCCAAATCCAGCGAATGCTGGTTTGAATCCCACAGCTGATGGTCGTTAAAAAAGTATCAGAAATTAATTCATACAACTAAAGGTTAACACGGCACTTCATCGAAATTTTGGTGCAGCCCTAAAAATGACACATACCTGCGTTTTACTGAATTCTAAAAAAAAAAACTATCACTGAATAAGTCAGCATTCAGTATGCAAGCCCCTGCTCTATGTTAATCTCCATGATTGTTTCCACCAACTTTGAAACAATTCATGTGTGTTATCTTTAACAACAAAAATGGGCACATTGGGGTAATAATTGTTGCAATTCTAATTTTTGTCTCGTTTACCGAGTAACAACGATCATGCACGCAACGATTGTTGCTGCTTACTTTGAAATAATTCTTCTCAGCCCTGAAAGCCTGCATGTACGAAATGAATAAGCCATTCTATCGTTAATAGCTGACAATTTCTAGGCCTGTTGACCTCGAAATTTAAAACGTAGCTTAGTTTGGTTTAAAACTATATGCGTTTATCTTTAACACAGATTCTTTCATTTTACTCATCAACAATCAACATTTCTACGAAAGTTCGTGATACATAACACGTGCACCGAGAATTGTTAGGCACGGGGATTGACAGGATCTCGCACCGGCAGCTGGTGGTCCTGGGTCCTGTGGCCTACTGTGACCTCCTTCAGTTCGTGCAGTCCAGGTTTGATGGGGCCCTAGTGCTACCTGGTTGTTTTTGATCCTAACGCCGCTTCTGGGTAGAGGAAAGCCACGCTCCTCTGTGGTGAGTTACCGGCCAATTGCCCTGCTATCGTGCATCTGTAAGACGTATGCGCGCATGCTGGGCAGATGGCTGAAGTCCCATTTGGAGGGTAGCAACTGGCTTTTCAGCAGACAGTTCGGCTTCCGGAGGCACAGGATGTCGTTGTGGCGGACCTACGACAATGGTGGATATAGACTGGGTAGATGCGTCTCTTTGGAGCATGGGTAGCAGTGGCAAGCTTGTCGGTGCCATATTTGGTCTCATGCTGGGTAGGAGCTATGTCACCAGGGAGGATGGGCACTGGTCCAACATCAGTACCACTGACCGTGGCCTGCCACAGGGGAGCTACTTGAGTCCGCTGCTCTTTGCGGTGGCCATTAACGAGGTCTTGGTGGAACTCGACCTCAGCACCTATGTGGTGGCCTACGCTGATGACGTTGCCGTGTGGGTGGTGGGGTCCGCACTCTCTACCCTCCTCGCAGCCTTAGAAGTCGGCGTGGCCAGGGGACAGGCCTTTTTGGAGGCCAGGGGTCTGTCTTTCTCGTTGAACAAGTTAGTTTGAGGTTATGGTCTTTTCCAGGGCCCCGTTTGTGCCAGTGACCCTGCACGCTGGGTCAGTCCAGGTGACAACGTCCCTGTTTGTACGTTAACCTGGTGTCCGCCTTGACAGTCAGCTGTCGTGGGTGGAAGAGGGCACTGTGGTCTGGGAGAAGGTGGAGTTGCGGCACAAGACGCTGCTGGCTCTCTCCTCCAATTGATTGACCGCTAGAAGGGCGATCCTGTCTTCCTTTTACAGGGTATATGTTAGGTCTGCTGTGGATTTTTACCTGCCTTTCCTGGTCTCGTTGAAGGGGTCGTTGGACCGGGTACAGGTGGTACTTAATTCCTGTCTCCAATCTGTCACAGGTTGTCTGCCGTCCACCGCAGTCTCGGCACTGTTGGTGGAGGCCAGGGAGCAGCCAGTGCGGGTCAGGGCAAAGGAACTTCTGGTCTCTCTGTGCCTCCGTGCTGTGGCTAGGGGTGGGTCGGATCCCATTGCCAGGATCATCCTCAATTATGGTGTTGTTCGCCCACCAGTCAGGCGTAGCTTGGGTTCACTAGGTCTCGGAGCCATGTTGCTTGGTGGGGACTGTCTCGGTGGTCTCCGCCTTCCAGTCCTTGTGTGCTCTGTGCACCCCTGGGTGCGTGGTGCGGGGAGCTGGCGGATATGTGCAGCCTGGGGGACAGGAGTGGGGACAGAGATGTGCGTGGAGAGGTTCGCTTCTTTTGCTACGCCTTCATTGGCCTGAATACCTGGTCTTGTGACATTGGTATGTTTGTGGAAAATTATATGCTTTGCTCTGCTCGGCAGTAGCTCCAGTGTGTGCCCTCAAGTTTTGTCGGAGAGCTGGTGACGCTTGCAGTTGCTCTGGATGTTGGTCTGGACCTTCAAGTTCCCCGCTCTGTGATTTTTTTGGACTTCGCAGCGGGTATCCAGTTCCTCAAGCGGTCCTTCCAGCTGTTGGTCGTTCATCACCCACTGGCATTGGAAATTGGATCTAAGCTTTTCCAGGCAAAATGTGAGGGGTGTGCTGTCAGGATCCAATGAGTCCGTGGGCACCACGGGGTCCCTTGAAATGAGGTGGCTGATGCCCTCGCCAGGGAGGGGGATGGGTGCCCTGTGCAGTTTGCCCTGTCACATAGAGACCTCCGGTCAGTTCTGCAGTCTCTATCTGTTGCGGGGTGGCAGGTGAAATGGGACAGCTGCGAGAAGGGAAGGCACCTTCACGCCATTCATCCTTCGGTTTCTGCATCAACTGCTCTAGGGCTTCTGTCCAGGAGAGGTGCCAGGATCGTGTCGCGTCTGCATACGGGTCATGCTCTCCTCAATGGGGATATGTTTCGGCTGGGATGGATGCCGTCTCCAATGTGTGACTGTGGCGAGGCTGAGGAGTAAGTGTCACATTTCCTAATTGAGTGTAGACAGTGGGCACAGTTCCGACGTGTTGGGCTGGGTAGGAGTGTGTTCAGGTGGTCGAAGACCGCGGGTCCACTTTCGAGCTGTCTTGGGTTTCTGTACATCGACCAGGTGTTTTACGAGGTAGGGTCAAGTGCCTAGGCATTCTATGGTATTGTGTGTATTCATGTCATAGGTTAAGTAGTTTAAGTTTGACGTAGGAGTGCATAGCGCGTGGGCTGTTAGATTCCTGTAAGTGTAATAAAATACAAATAAAATAAGACACATCATGCGCACGAAGAATGAAAAAAAAACCCGTTACTTTAAATTGTAGCCATGAAAAAATGTTACTACTATTGTAGTGCTGCTGCTGCTGATGATGATCCTGCTGATTAATTCCTGGTGTTGAGTGTTGTATTAGTAGAATTCTTAATCAATTGCTTAATGTTTTTCGCATTTCGTTATAGTCCCTGATGTTTCTTAGATGGGCTGGTATGGTATTAAATACTTCTGGAAAGATGTATTGAGTTGCCTTTTTTTCCATAAGAATTTATCCATTTTGGAATTGGCATTCAAGCATTTTGGATATGTGGCGTGCATATAAGGTGTAATTTATGGGTTGAATTAAAGTAGTATTTTGTAATAATTGCAAATTTGAAAAGAAGCTTAAAAGTGATAAGTTTTTGATATGATACATAGTTCAGTAGTTTTTCTATCGTAGTGTTTTCTGAACAGTACTTTTACAGCTTTGTTTCATGTCATTTGCAGTATGTCAGTTAGATTGTTATTCGCAGATGAAAAAACGGTGCAAGCATATCTGACTTTTGAAATAATCTAAGCTTCATAAAGTGTCTTTTTTGTTTATAATCAATGATTTCTCTAATCATATATAATGTTGGTAAAGTATGACTGATTTTCTTTATCAGTGTTTCAACATGGTCATAAAATTTCCAGTGGTGGTCAATTTCCAAGCCAAGATACTTTGTAGTTTCAATATTGTTTATTTTACTACAAAGGCAAGGTTCGCAGCATAGGTAGTCACAATTATGGAGTATTATTTTACTTTTGCTTCAAAACATGTGTGATGTGGTGATATGCATAAAGCATGTTTTTTTCTGAGCTAATGTAGAGTTCATTTTCATAAAGTTGGGTTTTTCCCCACTATATTCCTGGCTATAGTGAATTGAAAGCATGAACATGTTGTCTGCAAATAGAATAAGTTTATAATAGAATAATAATAATATTAATAATATTAATAATAATAACTTTTATTGCATACAATGCTCGAAATAAGAACTACAATAAGAACACATAACAACAGTTTACATTATTATAAATAACATACAGCTAGATACACTATTTACAGACGCTTTATGATTATCAGCATCAGTCTGCTTTATAATAGGTTAGAAATTGATCTATTAACTTTTTTAAATGTAACCCCAGGCTGGGGGGGGGGGCTGTAACTAAAGACTGGTGCATTTCCGGACCCATGTTTATAGGACTTTTTCTTCTTATCTTTGATCACACAGCGGACCCTCAAAATATTTGACACCAATTTCCGAACACCCTGTATAATAATTTGTATTTCTTGTTCCGTAATAATAATAAATTCTTTTATTGCAAGCAATTATCGAAGCTTATAGAAAGCTTGTGTGAGATTTTACAACATCTTATCCAGGTGTGATTAATAATAACAATAAATTATACATACACATTATACATACACATTAGTAATACTAATAATTATAATAATACATTTGTTAATGAAGAAATATGTTTGGAAATTATACCGGGACCATTTACAGCCAGGCTTCAAGGACTGCCTAGGCAGTCAGACGACGAACACACTGGTCTCTTCAGAATGGCAGTCAAGTTGCTCTTTTTTTAGAAACCTCTTGAAAATTTTGGCAGAATGGCAGTTTCATTAGTAAGGGAGTTCCAAATCGGAACAACTTAAATTGCAAAAATTTTGCCTACAACTTAATTTATATCTAGGGATAAGAAGCTAATAGCTATTTCCCCTTGTTAATGTGACATTACTAATTTCGAAGATTGGAAGATCCACTTGAAGTAATCCATGTAGAATTTTGAATGTCATACTTAAACCGGTTTTTAATTTACGAAGTTCAGGGGTGGCAAGTTTAGCTTGTTAAAACGTATGCTATAAGAAAGAATTTTCGTTCCTAGCATTGAGTTATATAGAGGCTTTGAACGGAATCAGTGTAATCAGTATCCTTAGTAGGTGAGGTGACCGGACTTTAATTGCACACCCCAGCAGTGGGTGTTCATACACTTTGTATGCCCACAAGTTGGTCTGCATATTTTCCGAGTTGGAACAGCATCTAACAATAGCAGATCGGTGATGTAGGCTCAAGACTATTGAGTTACAGTATGTCGTCGGTTTCCAGATCTGACTGAAACCAAACGCCTAGTCTTTTACAGTTTTTACAATTGGAAATCACAGGGACTTGGCACAAAATAGGAACGGCCAGAAAAAAAAACTCTGCGCAACCAATTTTTCGCAAAATTTGCGGACAAAAATTGCGCTTTTCACTTCAAACAAACATTGCTCACGTACTATAAGTCCGATCATCTTCCCATAAGGCTCATTTTTAACTGTCCCCTTGCTTTGTTCCAGCAACACAATAAACACCTCACTTAACGCCCAACAAAAGCACTTTTTTTACACTTTAAATATAAAAAAGTGTCCGTATTTCGCTAAACCAGTATTTGATGGATAGAAAAATATCACTGCATTCGCCAATACAACCGGCCTTTTCTTTGTGAGCTTACGCGCGAATCATAAAAAGTATTACCTTTTTGGAAACTACAAACCTCCTTCTACCAAACCGATTCATTTATTTTTAAATTGTGGTAATAATTTAGCTGTGCGACGGCGGAAAAGCCATCGGCGACGCAAAACAACCATTACACCTCCAACGCCACCGCCATGGCTATACACTCCCAGAATGCATAGCGCCAATGCGTTACGCACTTCTGACTAAACTTCCCTCACATTGGGCATATTTATATAAACTTTCATGTCAAAACAAATTCTACAATAAAGCAGTAAAAAAAAATAAGTAACGTGTGAAACCAGATAGACAATCCTTTTTTTGTTAATTCGATGGCATTGCCAGCCATTCTGCCAATCGGAAGAGGGTTTAGGTAAAAGTGCGTACGCATTGGCGCCATGCATTCTGGGATTGCGTAACGATGGCGGTGATGTTGAGGATGCAATGGTTGTTTTGCGTCGTCGGTGGCTTTTTCGCTATAGCATGGCTAAATTATTGCAACAATTTAAAAATAAATACATCGGTTTGTTAAAAGGAGGTTTGCAGTATCCAAAAAGGTAATACTTTTTATGATTCGCGTGCAAACTCACAAAGAAAAGGCCGGTTGTATCAGCGAACGCAGTGATATTTTTCTATCCATCAAATACTAGTTTAGCGAAATACGGTCACTTTTTATATTTAAACTATAAAAAAGTGCTTTTATTGGGCGTTAAGTGGGGTGTTTGTTGTGTTGCTGGAACAAAGCAAGGGTACAGTTAAAAATGAGCCTTATGGGAAGATGATCGGACTTATAGAAAATGAGCAGTATTTGTTTGTAGTGAAAAGCTAAACTTTTGTCCTTGGAAAAATAGGTGCCCTTCTCATTATTGTTACTATATAATATTGTATAGTCACTCTCGCGGACTTTTTTTTCTTGCCGCTCCTATTTTGTGCTAAGTCCCTGTGTAGTGTCGGAAATAGGCACTCGGTTGTTAACAGTATACTGGAAATTTTAGTGTTATCACTCCCTGTACCTGCAATCTCTTACATTTTTCATTGGTAATTGCCAAGTAGTGGCCCAAGCAACAAGTAATTGATTTCTAACTGGAATAAGTTGCTTTCATGGTTCTTACGTATTGCTGAATGTAGCTTTAAGCCATCTGTGGTCAACACACCAAGTCCTTCAATTACAGGATGAACAAAAGGGATCCAAGCACCGATCCCTGAGGTACACCACTAATTACTTTAATTTTCTCTGATTTTGCCAGCCCATACCACCCATGGGTTCTACCCCCCTTGGGTTCTACCCATTATGAATACCTTGATTGTCTAAAAGTGCATCACACAACCCGTATTGATGTATTTTGAAGAGCAGTTTACTGTACACCACTGATTCGAATGCCTTTCGAAAATCAAATATTATGATGTCTCGATGATCCAAAGCTTCGGTCCATTTATCCACTGCAATTAGTAAATTAATAAATTGGAGCGTGTTGGCAAAAAGTCAACCTTTTCGTTCCATAACATGGTTATATCAATTGTTTAAGTGCTTCACCATGACTTCCTGCATTACTGAACACTGATTTCATAATTTTGCATGGCACTGCTGTGATTTCTTTTATAGTAGTATTTTTTATCCAAATTAGACCTGTAATTTCTTGGGTCTGTTGGACTTCCCTTCTTAAAAATTGGTACAATATTTGCAGTTAACCAAATCGATGGTAACCTCCGCATCGAGAATAATAATCAAAATAGGTTTTTCTAGCAGCACGAAAACTTGACAACCAATTGTTTAAAAAAATAGGCTTATGTAGTTGTATTTGAATGTTTTATGGTTTACATTTAATGCCTGTATAGTAGGGCGTACGGCTTCAGGCCACGGCCCTTGCATAATAAATTCCAAATTCCAATTCTGAGAAACCCTCGGGTTCAATGGCATTTCTGGTTTTTATCCCTGATGTAACAGAAATTATCTTTGTATAAGTAGCTTCTGTATATGATGGGAGATTTGTTAAGTCAATTATAGTTGTTTTTATTTATGAATGGTTCCGTTTTCAGAAAAAAAAATTAACTAAAAATTGATGCCTTAAGTCCTGGTCGTGTAACGAGAGCATTGTTCACTGGAAATGGAGGTGGGGATGGTTCTAGACTTTCTAGTTTTTGTTGACGAAACTAGCGAAAAGGTAATCAAATGTTACCTTCTGACAAGACAAGACAGCCAATTCCTGGGAGCATTGCCAGTCCTGGACACACGCTGAGTTTGCCTTTCGAGAGTTGTTGTATTTTAATAAATTATTTATTGAAAGGTCAGATTGTAATGGTACCATTCAGTTTTGTTACATTCGTGGAGTACAGTGCTTCTGCATATTTGGTAACTATACTATTTGCCTATATGCCATACTAAAAGGCGTGAAACCTAAAAACACCAAATAGACCACGCAAACATTGTTTTTATTTTACAGGCGAGGTTGCAGATTGAAGAGACGGACAGCCAGGAATTTTATTTTATTTTTTTATTTATTTAAATTACCACATTTCTTTGCAAATTTGTTATGTCTTCTGTCATCTGGTAATCAATGTTTTTTTTTTTCAGTTTTACTGGATGACTTTTTGGTAGTTTGAGCTAGAGACTTGAAATTAGCGCCATTGTCAAGCTCGTTTCGAGCCGATTTGACTTTATTGTAACGTCAAAATCGGTCAAAATTCAGCGAAAATATTATTTTTAGCCGGTGGACCAAGATTAAGATAAAATTTTTGCCCTGCGTTAACTTAATGTACCTGCAACGCCTGTAAACCAAACACTTAACTTTGCATGATCTAAAAGCACATTCGTCTCATCTTCCAACCAACTGTATGAGTCTTCACGGCTTTTGCATTGTTTTAACTACAATTTTTTCTTGCAGGACGGAAACAGGTTTCCATATGTACTTACGTCCTATTGAGTCCTTGAAAATATAAGCAGACCAAGTTCACTTTTCACTTTTTAGATTTTGTTTAGGGTTACCCAAAATAGCTTGGCTACTTCTAAGTCCTTTTTTTGCATCGTGTGAATAAAGCATTCAAAATATTTCTAAATGGATACAGTCCACATGCACGTTAAATTGCTGTACGCCTCCGAAAACACAATTAGACCTTGTCCAATTTTGTGCTATTCGTAATAATATGAATTGAATCTGAAACTTAAAACTTTAATGGGTATTTGGTCTAATTATATTTTATTGTGTTCATATTTGTCTCTCTTTTAAAAACTCGTTACTGAAAGCAATTTAAACAAATCACGAACTATTGTACTTCTTTCAGAACACTGCTTGTACCGAAAGGGATGGCATCTGTTCCGACAAGCATTATAATCACTACCCGATGTGTTGCGCTGGCTTAAGTTGTAATCCTAAAACCGATCGCCACGCCCGACCACGCATTAGAAAGTGTACATGAGCAAGACCTGTATTAAAGCGATAATCAGTTAATCACCTACAATGGGTTGTATGTAATCTGAACTTATCTGTGCATAAATAAAATATGTAATACTGATCAGGCATACTGTATGGCAAATACATCTATTTATTAGCCATAAATAAGTTTTTGCTATTAGAGCTTATTAAAGTTACAACAGGAACATGAATAACCAGGAAGAACTGATTCCCCGTTAAGATCCCTCCTAAAAGGCCCAGAAATATTATTTATAATTTTTTTGTAATGTATTGTAGGCGAGCCTAAGTGAACCGAGCTTACTTCATGAAATAGTCTTCTCCAGTGTACAATATAAAACTTACTGGCGGAGCGAGCGAAGCATAGCTTATAACGGACCCAAATTGCAAAATGTTGGTTGGTTGGTCCGTTGGTTGCACTTTTGTAGTCTGGGAGGAAACGTAGTAGTCTGGGCCTAAATGGAAAGTTGGATTGGAATGAAATTTGGTATACACCGCTTCATACCCCCAAAGTATTGCTGAGCCAAAATTTGACGTAAATTGAACAATTATTACGGAAGAAATTACAATTTTTCGAATTTATTTCTAAAACTCACCATTGTAAATTTGGAATCCTGAATAATTAAGGAATTCCGACGAAGCATACACCATGCTAATGGTAGTCAATTAGTGAACTTCAGAAACACGGCAAATTAAATATTTCTTTCTGGCTAATAACCTTTTTCGACGTAACTCAATGAAATAATACCATTTGATACTTGCATTTAATGACTACAAGAAGAAATGCAACCATAAAAAACAAAAGGATTTCATTAACGGCAAACATTATCTTCATTTGAAAAAAGAATGTTAGGCGAAATTCACTTTAGCAAGGCGACAATTATAGACGTTTACAGTAGCGATGGGAATCCGGAACATTAAACCTGAAATCATCGTATCAAGGTGAAGCGTGTATATAAAACGAAAGTCTAGAGCAGACGACGTGTTTACATTACAGCACGAAACAATAATATACCTGCCTCAAATAGTTTAAAGATTCCTCGCTGCCACGGTAATGTAAAACCGTGTTGCATGAAGGAATAGGCCTAACTCTCGAAGTTGTTAGGTGTACTTATGAAATAAAATCAGCAGGCAAAAATTAGGCCTAACACCTAGAATTAGGCGTAAAATCTAACACATTTTTAACCTACAATTGTGAGGTTACTATTTTTAGATTACATAATAGAGATCTCTGTTGTAGTTCGTGGTATAGGTGTGCGCCTCAACATTTTCGTTGGTGCACGTATCAAGTTTTGTACCTGCGGTAGCATTGTGAACCTTTTAAATCTTTTGATTATCGTTAAAAACTATCGTATTGATGATTGTTGGGCTTGTAATTAAATGCCTTATTATTTTTTTTTAATATACGGACTACACTTTGCACAGCAGTTGCTATAAACAATGTAAGAATTATTGGCGACAGCAGCTCTAACAGCGGCTGCTACATGTGCCATTTTATTTTTAGTCGGGTGGCAAGGGTGGCTGTGAAAAGAGGCTGCAAATAACTTAACAGAAAATAAATGTTGGACTAAACGAAAGCATATTAAAGTAAATATGATACGTAGCTTAGGCTTATACCTGTAAAAAAGTAAAATAAGAAAAAGGCCAGGAAAAAGCAGTAGTACATCACACCAAAAGGCAAAGAGCCCAACTTAGCCGAGTGAGTATTACACCTAATTTTTTAGGAGCATTTACATATTATCACAGTTTAAATAATATCACAAACAAAAATGTCAAGTGTGCCGTAATAAAGGGGTTATATGATTGAATTTTCACTTGTTAAAATGTACACGGATAAAAATTGATGATTTTTAATTGAAATAATCAAATGTACATTGAGAAAATTGCATCTGTTTAGGTGCCGTTGTGCTTTATGTTTTAAATATATCATTGGTAAAGCACAACAGCACCTAAACAGATGCAATTTTTCTCAACTGTACATTTGATTATTTCAATTAAAAATCATCAATTTTTATCCGTGTACATTTTAACAAGTGAAAATTCAATCATATATCCGCCTTTTTTACGGCACACTTGACGTTTTTGTTTGTAATCCGTGTACCTTTTTATACAGCTATGGCGTCGCGCTACAAAGCTTTATGCATGCAGTCGATTGTTGCTGGCTACTTTGAAACAATTCAACTCAGCTCTGAAAGCCTGCATCGGCAAAATAAATAAGCCATTCTATCGTTTCTAGCTGCCAAACAATGTAGCTTAATTTGGTTTAAATCTTATCGTTTAGCTGATACACTGATTCTTTCATTTCGCCCTTCAACCGTCAACATTTTAGCAAACACATAACACGTGCATGAAGAACGGATCTGGAGTTTGCTGAGTGACATTGTTCCATTATTACAATGGTAAAAACAATGTAAAACAATCAAAATGATCGTTCAGGGTCACCTAACTCTGGAACGGCTCTACCAATCGAAAAAGTTGTCTCTGTGAGGATGAAGCCCAGGGAAATTTCTGGCCTACATCATGTTTCAGATTTTAGGTTGGTGCAGTAGTGTTGTCGGAAACCGTGTCACACAAGAACAACAACAACAACCACAACAACAAGTGAACAGTTTTCAAATTTACGTGTGGCTCCGTACCTTTACTCTTGCACGTAAATACGTAAAGGTTGGTATAAATATACCTTCTATACCTATGTACTGTCGGGCAAGTTTGGTCGAAATATATTGAATAGGAAAGGAGAAATTAATAGTTTTAGATAAGCTGGAAAGAGGACTTCAATCATATATATATACACAGCTATCGCCGTGTATGATAAGTTTGAAATGAAGATTTGTTCGCTCCGCCTACAATAGGCCCAAAGCCCGTTTCCGAGTAATTTATAATATTACTATGTAATTGGCGGAGTGAGCGAAGCGAGGATAGCGGAGCTTGTAACGGACACCAAATTCCAAAATGTTGATTGGTTGGTTGCACTTTTATAGTTTGGGTGGAGCCCAAACGGATGGTCGGATTAGAATGAAATTTACAACATCGCTTGAAACCCAAAAAAGTATTGTTGAGCTAGAATTTGTCGTAAATCGAACAATTGTTACTGAAGAAATTAAGATTTTTTAAATTTATCAATCTAACGTTCACCATTGTAAATTCGGAATCTTGAATAGATAAGGAATTCCGACAAAGCGCACACCATGTTGGTGATTGTCAAGTGAACTAAAAAAACATGGTAAATTAAAACATCATTGCTTCTTTATAGCTAACAACCTTTTTCGACGTCACTCAATGAAATAATAACATTTGATTGCCGCATTTTAACCACTACAGGAAGATAGCAACCATAAAAAACAAAAGTATTCCGTTAATGACACATTTTAGCATCATTAAAAAAAAGTGCTTGGAGGAATTACCTTTAGCATGGTGACGAAAGCGGTGTTTACACTAGGGATGGTGTTTCATCCTTAATATGAAGCCTAAATCGTCGTATCATGTCAAAGCGAAACATATAAAACGAAAGTAGACACATATAAAACGTAAGTATACAGAAGACGGCGTGTTTATACCACAGCATCAAAGAAAAACATGCCTGCGTCAAATAATTTAAAGATCCCTCGTTGCCACGACGATTGTGTTGTCTCGATACCGTGGTGCATTAATAAATAGGCCTACCCTCAAAGGCAGCAGCTACTTGGGAAATTAAAACGGCAACTAAGAATTAGGCCTAAAAAGCTAAAAATTAGGCCTAAAAGCTAAAGTAGGCCTAAGAGCTAACGCCTTTTGCCCTACAAATGAGATGGTTACTCATAGATTAAAATATGGTTTTAAGATTATAATAAAGATCACTGTCGCTGTGTGAGATAGAGGTGTGCGCCTCAACGTTGGTGGCGTTGTCAAGGTTTACACCAGCGACAGAATTGTCAACCTGCTTAATCTTTTGATTATTGTTAAAAACTATCGCTATTGATGATTGTTTGGCTTACAGTTAAATGCTTTATTAGTAACAAAACAAAAACCGTCCAACACAGAAGAAAAAGCTGCCTTAACTAGCAGTCATTATAAATGCACACAAAATTCACTTAAAATGTAAACCTACAAACACAGACAGATACACAAACATACTCAGTAGTTGGATTTTTAATTACAGTTCGTTGCCTTCGAGTGCAATCCAATCCGTTTTTGTTTGTGTACCTTCGCAGATGTGCGTATGAACTCTAATGCTTTTTTTTTTCTAAACGGTGAAGCTGTTTTTAGTTCAGTTAATTATTAACATTTGAAATCAACGGAAGACACTTTGCGTAGCAGTGATTCCGGACTTGGAATTGACTCAATTCCACTTTTGTGGATTTGGTGGAATTGATTCTACGTTAGACAATTCCATGTTATGAATTCATAGCACTGACTTTATTAATCTTTAATTCTGCTTGACTTGAATTGGACTTGACTTGGGTATTTCCCGAAATTATAAACCGACTTGGTAGACATTGACTTGATGACCATCAATATTCATCCCCTGTTGCATTCAGGTTGACTTGACTTGCCAATTAATCCATTGGATTGTCATAGCCTAGATTTGATTTGATTGTTATTACATTTAAAATTCCTTGTTTTGATCTGATTTAATTAAACCTGAAACTCAGGCCAATTCCACAAAATCCACATCAATTTACCCTCTTTCAGCTCCAGACTTAACACCAAAATTGTCTAAATTTTCGGCAATACCTTAACTTTTGTCCGAATTTACCTAAAATAATGCTGGACTTAGGCGGAATTGAATGGAATTACTAAAAATATTTCCTGACTCAACCAGAAATTGGCTGGAATTAAGACCGGATCATCAGCAAGTCACTGAATTGGAATTGATTTGTCAGAATGAGAAACGAAAATTAATTGATTGGAAATTATTTGAAATAGCAAATACGAAATATGGCAATGATTTGAATTGCATTGAACCACGCCATTGACTTGGTTGGAATTGACTCAGACTAATGAAATTGAATTGGAATTGAATTGCTTATCAACGATATGAAGGTAGAAATGGATTTGATTTGACTTGATGTATAGGTAATTGACTCAAATCCATTGAAATGGAATTGTGCCTATCCAGCTGCTGCCCAACCAGCCGTGATTTTTAGTAGGAAGCCATACCCCACAGCTTTAGTGCGGGATGTGGAAAGTTGCTAAAAATAACTAAACAGAAACTAAATGATGGAGCAAACGAAGCCCTATTGAAATAAATATGATACGTACCTTTGGCCTAATTGTAAAAAAAAAGCTAAAATAAGACAAAGGCCTGCCAATTTAATAATATCAGTACGTCACACCAAAAGGCAAATAGCCCAAACTTAGCCGAATAAGTATTTCTCCCAGATTTTTAAGGAGCATTAACAAATATGGTACATTCATTAAAATAAACACTAAATATAAATTTGAAATAAAGGTTTGTCAATAGGCCCAAAGCCTGTTTCCTAGTATTATATATAATAATTACCTAGCAATACTGAAATAAAAATTTGACCTTGGCCTTGACTCGATTCATAATCATATCCATCTTTGATCTACGAACTAACAGATTTAACACACCAGACATAAAATTCACCCCTTTCTAATATATTTTAGAAGTTGAATGCTTTTTGAGGTACAAAAGAGTGTGAGTTTGGTGGCATATTTTGTAGCGCACTAGCACACGGTTTTTATACTTTGAGATGATTTGACGCGCTCCTAGCCGAAGCCATAATGCCAGAAAGTGAGAAGCGCAATTTTGCTAGATAACGCCAATCTGAATTATCTATCATACCACAATCGACATAAGGCAATCAAGGGGCCCTTATCTCCCCGAAAGTGTTGGAGATGGCAGAGGTTAAGGGCTTGTACAGCAAACACTAGTTGTTCAGACATGTGTATAAGCTCCTGGTTCCACAAAATGTATGCTTTAGATGTAAGATATCAACTCTATAGTATAGTGCTGATTTTGTTATTGGATTTATTACGTGAAATAAAGTTTACTTTGTTTAGTTTTCCCTTTACCTGGTGATTTAGTGTTTATTTTTGGTTTTCACAAACTGATATGCGAAGCAAGTTGACACACGATTAGCAACTTTCAATAACATCTGCACCATTAGTGAAGCATAGGTTTATGCTTTCAACTTTCAGTAACAACTTCACCATTATTAAAGCTTAGCTTTTTCACATTTTTGGTTTCTTAGCAACAATAACACTTCGATAACAAACACCCACTTTCTCACTGCAATTTCATTTCTCTTCAAGAACAATTCGACCAAAAATTAAAGTTAGTGAAAACTGTAAAAAAATTCCCCGTGTTGGACCATCTTTCAATTAGATTTCAACGAGGATCTGTTTTCTAAATATCTTTGTAAACTGGATAACTAGCTTTATCTGACGGCTGACGAGAAAATCCGTTAAACCCTTTATTATAATCCCATTGGACCTCACCTCGGGTGGTCATGCTAATTTTTCCATTTAACTGTTTCTCCATTGAAATATTCAATATTCAGGGCTAAACTGGCAAATAATTTAGTCTGTTGATATCAAGTTTGGTTTTGGGTAATTAATAATCGTTACTCAAATCACAGTTGATACGACATTAAATATTATGAGTAGCTTATTGTTTAACTTCTTTTTCATCCAGCATCCACATCAGCGAAATACACATTCAGAAACTTCTTGCAGCTTACCTGCAATATTTCATTCACATGGCACAACGAAAACGAAGCCATTTAGACACTTGGTTAGCAATCAATTATTTATTCCTAATTGTCGAACGTCACACATTCCTTTTCAAAGAATAAAACTGCAAATTTATTCAGTGTTTTCACCAATTTATACACAAATCCAAGATACTGTTGTTTAAATAAAGCGAAAATCTTCGTGTGCAATACTGAACCTGTGCCCATCAAGTGTTTTAAAAAATAATGACACACATTCGCTATTTGTGATGTTTCCGTGTTAAAGAGACGAAACTGGCAGTTAACAATCTAATACAGTGAACTGCCGAAGATGAGGTTTGTTTTCGTCATTGTGGTTGCTCACTAGGGCATCCAATCCCAAGACATTTTTAATCTCGTGATTTCTGGAGTCTGTTCTCTCAATCCGGGATCCAGGGATTAATCCCGAAATTCGGGATTTATTCTTATGATTTTCAGTGGTTAAAAAAACTACACGAAAGGAAGTCTGTGTTCGATAACTTCCTCATTTAAAATACTCACCAAATGAAAACTAAAGTGAGCGTAGCATGTTCTTTGTTTATTTGAAAGGATCTGCTAGTTTTTCAAAGTTTAAATCAATAAGTGTTTTGAAATTGTTACTTTTTAATCTAGTTGTGATAATTTTGCACTGCAGTAAATGCAACCCTGTGACTTCACATCCACGAGAAATTGAAAAAACTGGCTACATTGGAAGATTCACATGTCTGGGAAGTAGGCATAAGCACCAAATAGTGATGCTTACTCATCTCCATCATTGTTCGTGCACGGTTAGTTCCTGCATGCTACTCACGGTCGTCGCATTACCCGTGTGTGTAGTGTCGGGTATTGATTTTATAACTTGTTTCGTAAGACTATACGACTATTGGATTATACTACTAAACCGTGCCCGAATCAAACCAGTTACGGTTGCTGGCAAGAAAAATGCAATGACGTCCGTGAGAATTGTTAAAGCGGGCGTTACAGAGCCACGTATTTACAACATTAGTAGTAAAAACCGCTTAAACTTTAAAATACGGCTGTAAGCGTTAAAACCCCTTGGTGGTCTGAAGGAACAGTTACAAGAAGAAGGTGTGTAAGCTATCAGGGTCACACTGATATGTGTAAACGCACGTTTAAAAACGCGTGTAAGCCATCGGAATCGAACTAATACGTACAAAGAAACTCCCTCCAGCTTGTTTTTTTTTTGTTGGTGGGGGGGAGGGGATTTCCAGCTTCCCAAAAAAACAAGCAGGAGGGAGCTTCTTTATACCGTATTAGTGCGATTCCGATGGCTTAAACGTGTTTTTCTCGTGTCTTTTCCTTTAGACTTACGTTTTATTATACTTTCATCCACATTTTAGTGCTTAAGCAGATGTTACCACCAATATCTGTTATTTTTTCTTGTCCCAAAAAGAAAAACAACAACAAAACGGACATGGTAATCAATTTAAAATAACTGTTATAAGGAACTGGGCATTTTTCTTACTTATGTTTTAAGCTATACAAACTGAAAAAAATCGTTCACTGGTTCGATCTCAAAGTGAAAAAAAATCCCAACGAGAACAACAACAAGAATCTTGTCACATTAAAACAGTGTTCAAAAGACCCTAACTCTTGTTAATGCTTACATTTTAAGTTATAAAAAGAAAATCGAATTATTGGTTCTATCTCTAGCTGGGGCAAAATTATCTAAGATGAATAGCAACAACAACAACAATATCGTATAGTCATATTCAAATAACGTTCAAAGGCACTGTGCCTTGTTCATACCTAAGATTTTAGGTATAAAAGTTTAAGATCGGTTCGTTGGATTGATATCAAGGTAAAATTTTCACAACGACAATAACAACAACAACAATATTGTAGTCACATTAAAATAGCGCTTAAAAGTCTCTGATCATTAGTAATACCTATCATTTTAAACTATAAAAACTGAAAATCGGTTTACTGGTTCTCTAGTTAAGAGCAAAATTTTTCTAAGGGCGCGTTTACACAACGACTCGCCTTTGCATTCTCGCAGCTAGAATCTAGAAATCGTCTGAAATTCCAACATGGCGGCGGTTTTATGTCTGCCGCCTCGCAACGAAAACAGCAAATAACGTGAGTTCAGAAGCGTTTGGGAAAATTGTTTCGTCATGAGGAATTCTTTATATTATTGGCACGGATTATAAGACTTAAAGCATTTACTCAAACGACGTCGGATTTACCTAATCCAGATAGCGTTGTTACCATGGCAACGACAACTTTGCCATTGTTATTGAATTCTCGTTGCGAGAATGCAAAAGCGAGTTGTTGCGTAAACCCGCCCTAACAAGAAGAATAACAACAACAAAAATATAGGTACATTGAGTGCGATAAAACCAGTGTAAAGACGTGAAGCCAGATGCACTTGCAGTTATAACACTGATTTACATTCTGACACCTTTGTAGTACGTACTGGTGTGGTGCCTTTATCAGAGTGGTAAGTTTTTAAAATAAAGAACTTACATTGGCATGGTCGGTCAACAGGCTGAAAGGTTCACCTACAGGAGTAAAATGCTAAAATACGGCCAGAGCAGCTCATTATAATGACCTACAATTCATTAGGAATGCTGTACAAATGGTATAAAGTGGAGCAGATGGCCAAAAACCATAAAAATATCCTGAAACGTACAGTGGGGAATATTTTAATGTTTTTTTTTTGTTATCTGGCCGCCCCCCCCCGGTGTACCATTTGTAGAGCAGAATTGTAGGTCATTATTATTAGTAGCTGCTTTGAATGCATTTTAGTATTTTACTATTTAAAGTTTAGACTGACTGCACTATTGTAGGTGAAACTTTAGGCATGTTGACCAACAATGTCAATGTGAGTTGTTTATTTTTAAATTTTTATCACACCAGTCTGATGAAAACAAAAACGAATAAGGTTAATGTTTAAGGTAAGTTTTAACAGATCCGAAGTCAAAACAGCAAAGGAACACAAATTAACTTTCCTGTAAGGTGTCAGATACTGCGGTGCTACTGTTCTGTTTAGTCCACGTGAAACCTAACTGCTGTATTCAAATGTTTTTACCATTTTTTTTTTTTACTTTTGCACACGATAGGTAAGCTAATGATTTGTGCATTCTGCTTGGGTAAATGACGTCGTTGAAAAATGGTTCAAAACTAATCGTCTCAGTGTGCTTAGCATAACTCTACAGGAATTTCAGGGTTTGTAACAGTCCTTGATAACCAGGAAATATCTTGGAAAGTAATAATGAAATTCAATGCGTTGAAAAGTGCACAAAAATCTTGAAAATTGTAAATGTATCATTAGTAGATTGATGAACGAAAAGTATACGACTTGAATGAAGAACACTGGAACACTTGGCCCAGAAAGTAGTCGGTGTAGCCTCGCATTGTTCTTCCTATGTGTTGTCATCAACATTTTGAAAGTTGGGCTATGGTATTAATTAAATTTACGTGTATAATGGTTGGATACAACAGTAAGGTTTCACGTGGACTAAACGGCACAGCAACACTGCAGTATCTGAAACCTTACAGGTAAGTTAATTTGTATTCCTTTGCTGTTTTGACTTCGGATCATTTAAACCTTATCTTAACATCAAAAAATTCGTTTTTTTTTTTCTAATTCGTGATACTTTTGACATACCAAGTTGGTCCTATGTACTCCTTGCAAAAGCACTGAATTGTTGACTTATCAACATTGTTAGCATTTATTTGATCATAAATGTATCCCTCGCGGATGGCATTTGCTGCTAGACATTGTTGCCTAATAACAATGTTTAAAACAATGTCAAATAGAAAAACTCCGGAACTTCGTAACTCCGGAATGGCTCGACCAATTGAAATTTCTATTTCTACAAAGGGCACATCTCCGGAAGTACATCTTTCAAATGAGCTAAGAACCAGCTTTCTACTACAAATAGTTCAGTCTGTAGAGATCGTTGTATAAATGTCTCAAAAGAATTCTACCATCCTCACCTCCACCACCACTACATAAGCCAAACATGAAACTGACGACTCCAGCTCAGGTCCAGATCTCCGATGTGACAAAGTGGAAATTAATAAAAGTTGGTACACGTGTTCACCAAGTCCAACAAAGCTTGAATACTAAATTTGAGTAAAAAATATTAAAAAACGGCGGAGAAATTAAGCATTGAAATTTGAGCTTTAACATGGTAGACCGAGGTCAAACACTAATACACTTCAGCATGTTGTAATATATGATGTTGGGTGTCAATACCAACATAAGTGCTACTCCAGGTCAACGTGCTTCTAGCAGCAACCCCCATTTTCGAAAAAAAGCATTCCCCGTATGACTCTTTACCTGTGTGCCAAAATTTAGATTTGCCAACCTTCCCTAACAAGCTATTGACGTGTCCTTCTACCCTATGAGAATTAACATTGCAGCCGTGTCCTTAGCTAACGAGCTACAACACAAATCAACGTTATTGACTTTTTCTCCATAAAGGACACGTTCGCACTCCTTAATAGTGAGGTTTTCTTCGTTACGGAGTCAAACACACCTGATTCCGACGATTTGCAAAGATTACTACCAAATGGGGAATTTTCACCAGCAGGCTGAAATTACCTACAAGCTTGTTACAGTTAAAAGACACAGTAGCGAGTGTCTAATACTTGGTAGTTAAATTTTTCTCCAAATTAATTTTGGTCATCATTGGAAGAAAAATATTTTTTTTTTGTTTGCCGTAAGATCTTATCCTTGATAATAGCCAGTCTTCTGTATCTCATAGTGAAATCAATGCAATATTTATTATGGCAAATATAGCCTACATATTAAAAGCCTAAATGGAGCCTTTAGGTCGGAAGAGAAGTGTTGCAATTAACCAAATAAAGAAACCTTGAAAGTGTTCAGGTGAAAGGTTGCCACACACACGAATTATAGGAAATCTTTGCTTATAAGGAGTGTTAGTATGAAAAGGCATCTTATCTTAGGTTTTTCAGTATTTGTATTCAGTTAGAAAGTTTTGCGAGAAAAGCATGCAGCTAGCCAAATTGGAAAAGTTTCTTGTGAACGAAGTTAGGATTCGGAGGAAACACAGCCGACAGTATATCAAGAGAATAGAACAGCGTACAGTCTCTTGTGTAACCTTACGCTCTTGAATGTAGTTCTCTTTCTGGGCATTACGGTCAGCTATGTTTTTTCTGTGGTTTGGCGAGCAACTTGGCTTTCTCAAGGAGCGAGCAGTTCTGCTGGTGCAGATAAGTATTTGGAATGATTTGTTATTGATTTAATTGTAGAATGAAATATTGAAATCGGTAATCAATTTTATTATCTATCGTTTAATTTGGTCTTAAATGGGTAATTAGCAGAATTATATATTCGAAATTATAATTGACTAATCGGTAGTGTATATTAATTACAGAGTTCATAATTATTAAAGCATAACAATTAGCACGTAGAAGAGGATAGGGATACTAGATTATGAGTCAGATAGTGGTATTATGAGTGATAAGGAACGTGATGAAGCATGGTAAATATCCGGTATAGTATCGCCAACCTAGATCCTGATTTGAATAAAAATTATGCTGGGCACTTAGTGTCGTTTAGCGTACGTGTCCGCTTACCTGGTTCAACTATATTGTTGAAGCTTCTTTGCTAAAGTGCGGAATAAAAGAAGTGAGCTGTCATGGGGGGGGGGGGGGAAGAATGAGTCTGTCATGGGGTTTTCAGTCTCTTAATCATTTGGAAGTGTTAATAATGTGTCATTCTGACATATTATAGTTTTTGGCATTAATTGCACAAAATAAAACTATAACAGTTGTGTCGAAGTAGGGCCACGCCTACCTTTATTGAATTGACTGTGTTGCATTTCGGCCTAGGCTAACACAATTACGAACGGTTAATTATTTTGTACTTGAGTTTAAGATTTTTTTATTTTTTATTTTAGTTCATTCATCAAGCTAGGCGAACATAAATTGAACTTAAAGTAATTAGGCTATCAGTTGGTATAAGAAATTTTTTATAACGGGTCATTAAAGTGTTTTCTGGTTGCATTTTGGGTAGATCTTGCGAATTATATAGTTGGTGTCTATTGCATTGATTTGATTGATTTGGTTGATCGGATTGCTCTCTCGGAATCGGTAGTTATATTGAGGTATTTTGCGTGGTAATAGTGTTGGCATTGTAAGGGTTGTTGGACGAATAGAATAGAAGGGGACTTTAAAGTTTGGTATGAATTTGTGGAGTTGAGATTGGATTTGATTTATTTAGATTGTTCTTGGTTGTTTTAAAATGCCACGACCAAGAAGTTCATCTGAACCATCTACAGCATTGGTCTTTACGAGGCAACTAAACACCTGTCCCTTTCAATGGTGCTTCCGATTTGGAGGTTTTGCAACAAATAAACGGCGAATTATCGGATGCTGAAATAAATTGCAAAATTTCATAGCACAATTGTTGTTGGATCCAACGGATCGATATTCTGAGGTTGAACCTCAGACTTTCCACTCGTAAATTGCCAACAAAACTAACAAAAATGTTGACGTGGTCACTAGCCTATCATGTAAATGTAGACGTGTTGAGCCACGATCGGGCCATTATTTTCAAAATAAACAGAGAAAACTTGATTAAGAATTAGGTATACAGCACCAAAGAGGTGCTACTCACAGTTACAATACTCGCAACAGTAAAATTACGCCTGAAATTGGCTACGAAGGCAGGTTGAGGAGGCAAAAGTTGGAGAAGATGTTGAGTAGAGTAGTCCATGGGAATTGTAGAGAGAAACTTGGCTGCCGCATGAAGGCGGTCCGTGCCTTCAGTGTTGTGAACCTCGTGGCGATCTGAATCTTGCAAACATAGCGTTGCTTAGCACTGGAAAGTGAAAGTACGGTATCTTACACAAGACCAGCAGTTGGTTTTGCAGAGCTGGGAACAACACGGGATTCGGAGTAAACGAACGCTGCATGATGTAAATAATTATGAAATGAAAAAAGGACATGGAAACGGCCGACTGTAAAAACAAATTCTATAAAAATATATTTTTCCCTTGACCATACATAACACTGATAATATTTCTGAAAAAAGAAGGAAGATTTTTTTTTATAAAATTCTCCATTCCAGGGTCTTGTGTGCAGCCAGGGTGGGAAGAAGGGTTTACATGCCACTAGGGCCAGCCCTGCTGCCACCAGAACTGCTACTGGAAATGCTGCCCTTTTGACCATTTTGAGTTTCTGAAATAAAACAAAATCATTGCGAATTAGATTCCAATGGCTATACAGGGTAAGGGCATTCCACAATTTTACGAAAAGCCTGAAACTAAAAGGGCTGAAACTAAAGGGCTGTAAAGCTAATAAGCAGATATGGTGTAAAAATTCATGTATAGTTTGTTCCACATTATGTCTGCAGGACACTGACCGTATGATAACACGTTCCTTCAACTATGAGTTAAAAAAACACGCAAATATCTCATTCGTAAACTCTAACACTAACTGTGTTTAGTCTTAAAGTGTGATATCCACATGTCTTTGCTCTCATCGTGCAAAGGAACGTGGCGTTATACAGTCATTTTCCTGCAAACAGATTGCGGAACAAACTGTAGAAAGGGGTTTTCGAATCCTTGGACCCTTGTTAATGGGGACTCCAGATTGGAAAATTGAATGCTTTTTTTTTTATTAAGGGTTGAGTTATTTCCACTAATTGGAGAGAAATTTACGATCCATGAAAACAAAATAAGCTGTAGCAAAGTAATAGGAGTCTTATTTTTTAAACAAATCTATGACTCAACTGTTTTGAGACTTGATGTACGAAAATAGGGGCAAATTGTCGAACTTCGGCTTATCAATTAGATGAGTCTTTGTACCTTGGTTGAAAATTAACGAACAAAATTCCGAAGATTCTAGATTTTGATGATTCGAGTTTTATGGATGAATTCAAACTTTTAGGCCCTAATTATCAGACTGGCATGAAGTCTGGGCATTTCAAATTAGAAAATCAAAAAGCAAAATTCAAATGTTTGAAGCAGGAATTATTTTCGGGAACGGATGTATCGTACACGATGGTGTTTGGTTTCAAGAATCAATGAAGAGTTCGTTTTGCAAAAAGGATCGTCTTTCCCATTTAGTCGGGAAAAGTAAGTTGTTATAGGGAAAAGGTAAACCAAATTATCCATGAAATTATTGGCAAGAAAGGCAACAAATTCCCGTTAACTACTGAAAGCAAAACATCCTTCTCAATTCTGAGATAGTATTCATTCATGGAAAAAGACTGGTAAGAATCTCAATAAATTGTGAGAATGAAATTTCTTTTACCTTGGGTTTTCATGATGACTTTGACCAAGTAATCACTTTATGGTTGACAGTATGGTTTAAAAATAACTGGGAATTTTTAATTTTATTTAATTGATTGTGATTGATCCATAACTCCACCCTCATCTCATCCTGGCTGTGCGTAAAGGATGAGATCAGGGCAGAACTAATGGCACTTGTATAGATTTTTATTATTAATTTAAAGGTTACTTTCAAAGTAAATTATGAAAATGGTATTTTATTGATACTTAGTGATGGATACCTTACTGAAGTGTACGGCAGTACAGATAGACCACCCTATTCTTCGTCGGACGATCGGGGTACGGCACTTGACAATTAAGATCAGGTTAAGATTATTATTATTATTTTAATTATCGAGGTATAAAATTCAAAGACAGTTAGAAATCTCGAAAGACTGAGGGTCCCCTGGTCGTAAAGGGAAATTTTATTACAAAATTCTCGTTCCATTGTTTTGCATATACAGTGCCAGCGTGATGATTCAGGAAACAAATTGCAAATTAAAGAAGCAAAATTAAAAAGACACGCTTATATTTCAAAAGCTATTTGAATAGCAATAAACTTAAAAGAGCTAATGGTGTTCAGATATTTCAACATGGTTTATGTTCAGCCTTGGGTATGACCTACATCGGGTGGAACGGAAAGCAGGCCAATGGGTGGCTAAACAGATTTTGTATATTTTAGATTAAGTTGTTGTGGCAACAGAGTCATAACCAATTTATTATGGGACAGAAAGGTTGCCGCAGAGTGATGCCAAGATTATAAAAACATAGTTGACGTAGTTGACATTCATGGTTGATTTTAAAACCAGTACCAAAAGGGGAATGCAATATGAGGAAAATAATTTAGGATAATTTCGGAGCAGCATCATTCCAGAACAACCCCCTGCTTCCCAAACCCAGACGCATTTTTTTTTATCTCCTAATGTGTTGATAACAGTATACCATTGCATAAAATTACGGGCATAATCGAAGTGATACATACAAGTAAATACATTTTTAGATGCTCGGCTTCAAGTTAACTTTCAATTGCATACCTTCTGCGCATTAAATCACTTGATTCAGGCAAAATAAGAAACAAATTAACCTTGTAGTGTTCAGGAATGAAATTGTTAAAAAGAGAAAGTGGAAAGTTTCTCCTGGAAATGCTATAGGCCTAGCTGCCGATGCTGTTAGGATAAAGCAATGTGTAAAGCACACGTAGAAGCAAGCAGTAGCGTGCACAGACATTCTGGACGGCAGGGGCAACTTTCAGTGAAAGAGCACCCAGGGGACTTATTATTATTATTTTTTTGCTGATCACTCGCTTTTTTAAAATCATTTTTGGGCCCTTCCTTGGGCTTCCTATGTTTTTTTTCCCCTTTTTAAGGCTCTAGGCCCTTTCTCCTAGCTGCGACCAGCATTTTTGAGTGCAGAAAAGCAAAGTATTGCATGTTTTGCCTTCAAAAAGGACAAAAAGGGCATTTTTTTCCAAAAAGGGCGGGTCAATGCCCCCCTGGGCTCCTCTCCCCACATGCACCCCACTGAGTATAAGCAACAGATCTTTTATTTTTTAGTTCATTATTCCTGAATTCAGAAATAACGTATAAGGAAGTGTGCAAATAATCTGGCTAACTGTTCATTACTCAATATAATAAGGAAAGATGCAATATTTCTGGAATTAGTAAAGCATTCATTCAAAAAAGCCTCAGTCACGAAAATAGGAGAAAGCTCTATTTTCTAAATCCACTTTGAAGGCAACGAGGACGAGCATTCAAAGTAAGGATCATCAGCTGGCCACCATTGAAATTTCAAAATCCTCCATTTTCCCAACGACGAAAAGAGATTCGTGTTGAACGATAGAGTAAAGAATATAGTGCACAGACACTTTAGAACTGGTATAAGCACGAGTTTGAAGACGGTAAATTCGACCCGATAAATGATGAAGAAGCCAAAGAACGATCTTCCTTAGAAATAGAAGAAAAGGATGAACCATCCGGCAGTGGTATAAAAAGATTTACCAAAGAAGAAAAAATAGTGGATAAGAAGCGGAAAGAAGCTGCTGACAAAACTGGAAACTGAGAAACAGAGAAAAGAAAGCTTGGGGGAAAAAGCTGCAGCAAAGCATGAGAAACAAGCAAAGGAAACTAAGGAACAGAGGAAAACAAGGTTGGAGAAGAAAGGTGCTGCAGAAAGAAAATGACAAGCAGAAATAACAAATGTAGAAAAAAAAGAAAGTTAGTTAAGCTTATAGAAAATAAACTAAAAATATTATCATCAGGAAACATAAAGGTTCCCTCGAACTGTCTCCCTATACCCCTACCAGTATAATGCTGGTTATATAGGACAAAAAAATATAACAAAAAAGCAACCGTAGCCATCTATCGGTAACTTGAGAATTTCTTCAAATCTTCGCACATAAACTCCCTGGGTGACTTATCACTCTCTGCCATGTCGCACCAGCATCTGCGGTGTACTGAATTTCATTATTTTTTGAACAAATGTGTCTAAATTAAGTAGAACTAATGCGACTCTTAATTTTTCCGAGTCCGAATGAATCGGCAAGTTTATATTAATTCTCTAGTCACGAGTCTTTGCAGGTGAGAATGACAGAACAGAAATCCATTTCTTTTTTTATTATCCCATCTTGAATCAAAATCATTTTTTTTTAAACCGTTATGTAGTGTTCACTACTCGTATGTTGCATGTAGTCCTGCCCAACTGCACCAAGGCTCGGAGCCCGTTCGACTCCAGTCTGGAGTGGTTCTTATTTTTTCGAGCCCTGCTTATATAGAAAAAATATTACCCGTACTGCATCAGAAGGGGATTTCACTCGCAAGTAAACCTTGACATTGCTCAAGTAACCGGAAACCGAACCGAAAAAAGTAATGGTTCAATTCCCTGGTGCCAAGTTACATTTAGTAGGCTACGAGACCTATTTCGAGTTTAAAGCACAACTCATTTTTAAAGCACAGATTCTCGTTTAATTGTTCAGTGAATTTATAAGAATCTCCAATTGCCTGTTTCGCATCGCGCCTCTCTTAATAAATGCCAGTACACCAGTTAGATAATGGAAGAGTAGGTCTCTGTTCTTCATTTCAAGCTAGTAAATTCAGCCATGTATAAATCAGAAGTTACACAACACAGTTTATTTACTGCGTAAAAAATCTGCCTTATAGGGTTTATTAAAATTAATATTCTTACTTTTAATCTGTTTTGTTTTTGACTCCTCCTCCTCCTTTGATTTCTTGCGCAAAACTTTACCATCTATTTTATGCATTGGAGGTGGCTTCACTCCCTTTGTTTTTCGTTTTTTGTCAGCTGGTTTCACTTCCAGTTTCGGTTCCTCTGGTTTCGGTTTTTCATCTGGTTTCGGTTTTTTATGAAGTTTTATCAGCCCTTCCTTGGGTTCGACGCCAGCTTCAGCCCTTTCTATATTGTCATCCCAAGTAAGCAATTCTAGATATTAAAGGTAAAAAATAGGAGCAGTTAGGATGATAACTTTGTACTGTTCTATGGCAGGAATAGCATAAAGGAGGAGTCGAAAGATAATTCTACAGTCCACCTGCTGATCCAGCCAGATCTTTGGTGAAAACTAGCATATGCGACTGGATTGGACAATATGGTCGCCAAAAGTGCCACTGATTTGATTGATTTGTCCTGTGCCAATTTTTTATTCAGCCGAGGCCATAGTTGCAGGGCAAAAGAATTCTAACTACGAAGCTGTTGCTCTTTTTCTTGTAACATTTTCTGGTTACACGAACAGGTCGCTATTTCTTTCCCAAATGCAAATAAATAGCTCAACTTTGGTTGAGTGATTACTTTTGAAACCATTTAAAAATAGTTTTAGAGATAATAATAACTTCGTTTTGTAAATTCAATCAAAAAAAATTTAATTTTGAAAACCGCTCCTAACTGCTAACGGTTGTCACTACCTGTGAACAAAAACCGTTTTCCACTGACTGGCTGTACTTATGACAATGCCACTTTCGCTTAGCAACACCTTCGGTAACATTGCTTTGTGACGGCCATATTGTCTATCCTCCCAAAATCGTTATTGATCTAGCCAGACAGTTTAATGGCAGTGGTCCACCGCTCATTCTAGGTCGCGTTCCCACGTGGTCAGTTGTCAAATGAATGACCATTGTTACTTTTGCGATACTTTAAAAATAATCGCAAAAATTAAACATTTAAAAAAAATGCACTGCGTTCATTTTTACTACTTAAATATGCGTAAAAAATATCACTCGTGCCGAGATTAGTTAAAGCAAACCGGAAGTGGCTAGCTCAGCGTTGAAACAAGCTTTTAGGGCGTAACAAGTTTTGGTTCTTCAAACTAAGACCAACTGGACTGAAATTGGCGAGTTTTCTTACAGGTTTTCAGGTCAGTTGCGGTATGGGATAGCACTCAACCCCTACTAGTGTTTTGTTTATGTAATAAAATTGCAGTGACGTTGAAAACCCTGGCGATGCGAGACCCCTCAGCTAATATCCTTGTTGACCTTGTTAAAAAGCAGTGGAATATGGAGGGGGAATCCACATGGTTGCAACATGGATAAAAAATGCCTTTAGGCATCACTGCCACACACAAAAAATTTCATTACTCTGGGGTTTATGTCTAAAGTGCCTACTGGGCCTTCGTGTTTCACATTGTCCGCAATGGGCAGAATGGCAAAAAAAAAGTATTATAATGCTTTGACTAGTTTGAAATTTAATTTAAACATTATCTTATTTGAAGCTCTCACAGTGCAAGAAAATTAGCCATAATTGCCATAATTTTTTTTTAATAGCGTAAGTAGTAGTTAAGGGCTAAAATAGCTTAAAATGCCATTTTGGCCCATTGGAAGGGCTAAAATAGCTTAGAATGCCATTTTGGCCCATTGTCGATGCTGTATTTTTTCCATCAACTTTTCTTTCTGGAGTGCTCTCCCCCCCCCCCCCCCGTGGCTTATTTTTCCTAGATTCGGCTAGGCATGGTTTGCACGGTGGCAATGATGTGCCTCCTGCTTCGAAATTGTCAAACTGGAGTCAGGTTTTTATGTTTCAGGTTAGCTTAATACAGTGCGAAGACTCTATAACTAGTAAACTTAAACCAACTCTTTGAACGAATGATTATTAGGTGCATTTCAATTATCATTTGTTATTTAAACATTGTTTACAATTTAAATTTACACATTTATTTTAGGTAAAGGATTTGATCATTGTTCATTAATATAATACTCATTTTCTCTCTGCTTTAACTCTCAACAAGGTCATGTATTAATTAGTTTTACCTGGCCATTGTCTGTCGTGATAAGCTATGCCATTTGATCTTATTATTTTTTTCAAGCTTTGGCCTCTGTAAATGGGTTTTCAATTTGTAGCCGCTCTTGCATCTCTTTTCGTGGTTTTTGCGGTAATCGTCATCAGACTTTTTCCGACATTTTAAGCACACTAATTTTTCACTTTTGTAGTGTCCATATCAACACTGATTGAATGACCCTTTGTTGGGTATACTGGTTGAAGAAGAGTGAGCGATGAATGGGTTTCAGGGGTAGGGGATGAGAATTGGGTACTGTAATTTCTTTATTACTGGATTAGAAACCCATTTAAAGGTAATAGTTAATACTTTTTCCTCATGAACGACTTTTGTATTGAAACCAAGCATGATTCATACCGTAACATACTATACAATTTTTTTAGCAAAACATTTTTGCTGATGAGGCTGACAATTTCATACTTTTCGTGTCACTTACCAAACATTGGTGGGGGTCCCCAGTACCAACGCCGCTGTGTCCTGCACGATATTGAATTAACTAGTGTCTAGTGGCTAACTACAAGTTTAAAAGCTAGAAGGTTAGACTTGTAAAATTAAAAACCTAAAAGTTTAAAGTTAACTAGAAGTTAAAGTCTATGAAGTAATTCGGTGTAGGCACTACACCTACGTAATTTTGTGAAACGTTTAGAAATTGTTAATGTGTAAAAGCTGTTTGCCAGTAGAATATTTAAATTAGGCAGAGGCGAGTTAAATTGAGTATGCTACGTGAGCTATTTCAAGTTTAAAGCACAACACAATTTTAAAGCACAGATTCTCGTATATTCAGGGAATTTATGAGAATTTCCAGTGGCCTGCTTTACATCACCCATCACTCTCAATAAATGCCAGCACACCAGATAGATAAGTTTGAAATTTGACAGGTGGCTATTAAATGGCACTATTCCCAGTGTTTTTTTTTTTTAATGTGAATGGGACAATCACATCCTTTTAGAAAATCTCAAATTCTTTGAAAAAAAACAGAGGAAAAAAATTTCTGGTAAAAGTTTTTTCGACTTTTTCGAAGATTTCTCGACAATGGTTTGTGCTATTGAGATGCGGCAAGGAGCATTGTAAAGCTCTCAGAAATACGCTTCGAATGGTATTTTTTTTTTCTCAAAATCCCTTAAATTTTGTAAAGGTTATTGCAAAAAAGAGTGGAAAAAATTCCAATTTGTGTACACTTTTTCGAATAATTCTCAAGAACGGTTTGTGCTATCAACAAGCGGTCAACAGCATTGTAAAGCTCTCAAAAATACGCTTCAAATCATGCACTTGTTTGTCAAAATCCGTTAAAATATGAAAAAGTTGTGTTGCTCTAGCCACATTAACAAAAACCCTTCTGAAAGAGTAGATTCTCCAGTTCAAGCCAGTCATATTCAGCGATGTATACGTACAACACAGTGAAAGTTAGATTTACTGCGAAAATAAACCTGCCTTGTATGGTTTGTTAAACATTCTTACCTTCATTCTGTTTAGCTTTAGATTCCTCATCCTCCTCCGGTTTCTTGCACAAAACTTTACCATCTATTTTATCTTTTGGTGATGGCTTTACTTCCTTTGCTTTTTGTTTTTTGTCAGCTGGTATCGCTCCCGGTTTCGGCTTTTCATCTGGTATCGGTTTTTTATCAAGTTTTATCTGTCCTTCCTTGGGATCGACGACAGCTTCAGCCTGTTCTATGTTGTCACACAAAGTGAGCAATTCTAGATATTAAAGGGGAAAAAATAGATGCAGTTAGGATGATAACTTTGAGCTGTTCTATGGCAGGAGTATCATAATGGAGTGTACAGATAATTCTGTAGTCCAGTCACTGATCTCCAATAGTACCATACAGATCTTTGGTGAAAACTATTATATTTTGCAGTATAACCTACGATTGGAGAGAAGTGTTAGTGAGCCAAATCACGGACTACTTTCATAATTTCGTAACGATCCGCACTTGTGCAGAAAGCTAATTGCAATCTTTTTGCAGATAGCTAATCTTTGTTCTGGATAGCAAACTCAGCCGAGTTTAGTGCTGTCTTTCTGGTAATAAACATTATTGTTATTATTATTTTATTAAACTTTCTTGAATTAAAGTTAGAACGGCATCTACAGCTGCTGCCATCTGCTGTGGCGCCAATTATTGCCATTATATTGTTAAAGTGGGCAGCAAGCATAGGAACAGACCAAGAAATGTTTACAAATTAGTAAACGTGAGCTATGCCGACTTAAATTATTAAAGTAAGAAAATCTGGTAGGCCATTACGTCTTTGGGCACCAGGGAGCAAGCTGTAAACGTTAATTACTGTATAATGGAGTATAGATGCCAACACGGTATAATTTTGTTGATTTACAGTTTACCTTTCACGCAGTTTACTTCACAATACTCGATTGCCGTGATTGTTTTTATTTTATTTTTTATTATTAATTCAGTTTATTGCTTTATTTGTACTTTATTAAACAAGAAGTAATGGTCTCTTTTCAAATTTGGTAGTCTTGAAAAAGACTGTTTTGGATGAATGGGGAGGAGAGGGGGGGGGGGCAAACTGTACGAATGTTTATTCCATTTCAATTCCGCTGAGCACGGATTCGCTTTCTGCTGTTTCATCACTTGATCCGTTTACTTGGAATACCATGCTTTCAACAAGCGTGTCGGTTAAGTTATCTGCCTCCCACATCTTATTTTCATCATTAGTCGCATGGCTAACGTCATTCTTCGAATTTTCGATTGTAACTTGCGAAAACGCCGGAGGTACAAGTTCAGCCACTTTTTTTATCTTGAAGATCTTATTGTTGGCAGAAACAAATCCTTTAATTTGGCTCCATACAAGTTCGATTGGATTTAATTCGCAATGATACGGTGGTAGGCATAAAATTTGGTGTCCGTGAAGCAAGGCCAGCTCATAAACATGATAACGATTATAAGCGTTTTTGGCACCATCAACCAAACTGTACAGTTCTCGATTTAGCATCGTTGCATTAAATGGAACGTTTTTTCCCCGTTAACCAGGCTTGAAGATCGGCTTTACGCGAATATTTTGTAGGGATTCGATCCATCTTTACGGAATGATATGATGCATTGTCCATCACGATAACGCTGTCGGGCTTAATATTCGGTAGTAGCTGACTTTCAAACCCATCATCAAAACGATCGCCATCCAGCTCTTCGTGGTAACCACCAGGGCTCTTTTTGGCTTTGAATACAAGACTTGCACCGGGTACAAAACTGGCTTTATTCCCAGCGTGCAAAATAATAAGCTTACCACCTTTCCCACTTGGGGCTTTCAACCCAGTTGTCAGTCCTTTTTGAAAAGTGTCAATCGACCCAAACTTTCGAGATAATAAATTGTCTTCTTCTCTTCTCTGTACTGTTTGATAGCCCGCAGATATCGACGACGCCACAAAACAATATCGTCCCGTTCAATGAGCAGAGAATGAGCAGAGATCACCATGCATCCGTGTGCCAAAGAAGATCACCATGCATCCGTGTGCCAAAATTCAGCTACGTAGGCCTTCTGCTCCGAGATTTTTCATCCTGAACGTGATTGGGGACCGTTTTATCCGAAGCTTGGACCAAGTCCGTTAAATGAACATGTTGTGCATCTGCTGTGACCGTTTTAGCCAGGGTGAGTGCGTTGTGTGAGTGTGGGAAGTGTTTTTCTTCGTCGTGCGTGAATCGAGGAGTAGTCGAATTGGCGACGCCATATTGGATCATTTCTCTTGGCGCTGGTTCGCGTCCTGGTTCAGCCTGAAAAAAAAAAAAATTTTTTTGGCGTATCCAAATTGAATACTGGAAGTGTGTTGCGATCTTTTTAAGGTTTTTAAACTTTCACATTTTTTAACTTTTTAACTTTTAACTTTTTAAGGTTTTTTTTGGTTTATGATGGAGAAGTTTCTACATAAGACAGCCTGTGATCACAAAGCTATGAATGAGCGACGAAAAACTTTGTACTTTGATTCACATGAATCCCCAATAAATGTAGGCCATACCATTCAGAGTACACCACACAAGGACTCAACAGGAATTCTGGCTCTAAACGATAGCCAGAAAAACGAAAATGACCTTCCAAATATCCCCGCCCTCCATGATCTTTCACTCAAGCTACTTAATCGTCTGGATGACTTCAGCCTAGAGAAAGATCTGGATTTGGGCGAAATAAATGCAAACGTTGGTGTCATCCCGGACCAAGTTGCACGTGAACTGGATGGAAAATTTGAAATATTTACAAATATTTTCGAACAGTGGACTGGAAAATTTTTCAAAAGTCAGCAGAAAATCCTTGAAGCCCAAGCAGAAGATCTTTTTTTAAGATTTGAGTCACGGTTGGCTGGGGTTGAGGAAGCCATCTTTAGAAGACTGGATAAGTTTACCACATTAGAAAAAAATAAGGGCGACACCAATGAAGAAAACTCGGATGACCCGCCGAATGGAGGGGCAAACATAATTGTGAAATTAAAAACTTCATCTTCTGGAAACCTCGAAATCTTATCTGCCCATTTGGACCAAGACAAAGTTGGAAAAGAAGATGAGATTTTGGTCCCAGTTCAAAGCTTTCCTACCCCCCTCCATAACAACGTAACAACACGAAGAAGAAGACCAGTTAATAAAAAGAAGAAAAAAATAATTATTGCACCGCAGAACATTTTACCTCCCATTTCTTCTAACGAAGAACAATCGACACAAAACAGCAGCTTAGCTAGCGACCAAATGGAAAATGTGACAGCTCTGTGTAACGCTCAAAACCACCTTAGGAGTGCTGACCAGTCTTTAGGTAACCAGGTGCCTGAGAATGATGCCCCATCGGAAATAGATTCCAGGCCAGTCGATCTTAATGAATTGTTGTCATTGTGGCGCGACCATACCACTATTGTTGGAGACTCCCATGTGCGACATCTTAAGGGGGGAAATCACCCGAAGTCGAAGACATGGACTTATCCTGGCCTGAAACCCAAAGATCTTGCAACCAAACTACAGCACATTTTGGCAGATGCAGAAAGTGTGAGAACATTAATAGTCTGCGCTGGAACAAACAGCATCAACGAAGAACCAGCAAATAGAATTGTTATGCATTTGCATAATTTTGCATCTTCTTTCCGGGTGAAGTGTCCGAATGCCAAAATTTCATTCATTGGCCTATTCCCACGCTTTGGAAGTTCTCAAAGAGAGGTGGACATGAAGATTGTTCATACAAACTTGTTGCTTCGTCAAATGTGTGTTGACAACAATTTCTCCTTCATCTCCATTGACAGCCAGATTTGCTCCGACCACTCCCTACTGGCAAGGGATTCAATTCACCTAACATCCAGAGGAAAGTCGGCACTACAACGGGAAATTTTAAATGTACATGGACCGTTGGAAAACTTTCCGATCTAACTGGGGATAGCCCCACGTTTACACATCTGCCTTCAGTAGAGCCTAGAAATCTTCTCTGCATTTTAATTAATGCGCGTAGTATTATCAGGAATATTGGTTGTTTTAAGGCCCTTGTCCATCTTAACACTTATGATATTATTTTCGTGGTCGAATCCTGGCTTAACCCAACCTTTACGGATGCTATGCTTGGTGGATCCACTGATTACGCGGTAATTAGGCGAGATCGGGACAGTCGGGGCGGTGGACTCCTGATACTTCACAGAGCTATTATCCCTATCGCAGTTTCTGCAGTGAGCACGGTGGCTGAAGGTGTTGTCGTTACCCTTCCCTGTAACAAAATTACATTCATCCTTTGTTATTTACCTAATAGCTATGTGGATTCTGAAATCCTTAACCTATGTTCTTTCATTGAAGGTTCCTTGAATCCTAGTCATTCAAATATTTTACTTGGCGACTTTAACCTTTCAACAGTTGATTGGGATCGAAATATTGCCATGAATAAACATCACAGGTATTTTCTCGATCTCATTGCACCCCACGGACTGAACCAATTGGTTGATCAGCCCACGAGGGGAACGAACATCTTGGATCTTATATTTACTCATGACGAGCGCCTGATTTTTGATGTCTGTGTTGGTGCACACTTCGGTAATAGTGACCATTGTGTTGTTTATTTTACTGTAAACCTTTCTGGTACGGCTTCTGGAGGATCCATTGGGAGAAAGATGGCCATAGGGAAGGGAAAACTTGATTTCGTCAAACTTAAGTCCTCCCTCTCTGCAGTGGACTGGGATAATCTTATTTTTCTCCCTCACCAAGGCATTGAACAGGCTTGGACTTGCTTCCATAGTATTCTGACTGGCCATATCGCCTTCAACAGAGTAAATTCACGTTCTCCTAAAAATATACATCAAGATTATGTTCCTCGCCATATCAATAAACTACGCATCAGAAAGCTCAAGCTCTGGCGACGCTTCAAACACAACCCTAGCCCTGTTGCGTTGTTAAATTACAACACTGCAAGAAAGCAGTATTCTGATTCTACAGAAGCTTGGCACCGGGAGAAAGAATCGGCAGTGATCAAAGAGGGAAATTTGTCCTCCTTACTTAAATACTTTCGTAGGTCAACTGATTCCTCTCGAGCTCTTCCCCCACTTAAAGTGGATGACTGTTACATTACTGAGAATACTGGAAAGGCCGATGCCCTCAGTTCTACATTTGCTTCGAACACTATCATTGATAATGGTGACCTTAGTATCCCCTCTGACGACACTACAGTATTTGAGTCTTTGTGTAACTCGGTGAAATTCCCTCAGAACACCGTCCTCTCTGCTTTGAACAAGATTAAACCAAGCAAGTCATGTGGACCAGATGGTTTCTCGGCTTTTCTTCTAAGGAAACTGGCTCTTGAAATAAGCTATCCCCTCTCCAGGCTCTTTTCAATTTCTTTTGAGCAGAGTACCCTCCCAGTAGTATGGAGCAAGGCACACGTGGTTCCTATCTTTAAGAAGGGCTCCCCTTCCGACCCCTCGAACTACAGACCTATTGCCCTTACTTGTGTTGCTTGTAAACTTATGGAAACTGTTATTCGCGACGTTTTGGTTTCTTTTCTTAGGAATCATTCTATTATTCGTCATGATCAGTTTGGGTTTCTCCCGGGAAGATCAGCAACTCACCAATTGCTTTTAGTCCTTGATCGTTGGACAAGTGCACTCGATGTTGGTGTCCCATCAGACACCATTTATTTTGATTTTAAAAAGGCCTTCGAGTCTGTCATTCACCGAAAGCTTCTTCTCAAGATTACTTGTTGCGGCATCTCTGGAAAAATTAAGGACTGGTTATCAGCCTTCCTTCGAAACAGGTCCCAGAGGGTAGTGGTAGACCAAAGCTTTTCTTCCTGGACAGCTGTTCCATGTGGGGTCCCCCAGGGATCTGTCCTGGGTCCCCTCCTGTTTGTTATTTACATTAATGATTTAACATTTAGGAATCCGAATACTTTTGGCTTCAAATTTGCTGACGACTTGAAGGTTGGGGGCGAAAATTTGTCCGGATCCCACTCCCAGGATCTTGTTACACATATCCAGCACGTTGGGGACTGGTCGGATTGCTGGCAACTCCCTCTTGCAATCCCTAAATGCCATTCCTTCCATGTTGGTAACATAAATCCTTGTGCTCAATACACCTTAAATCAAGAAGTACTTCCTTCCGTTGAAGAAGTCAGGGATTTGGGAGTTTGGTTTTCCCGAAACCTGAAATCCTCCCTTCACTGCCAAAAGGTATGTTCATCCGCGTATCGCCGAGCAGCCATTGTTAAGAGATGTTTCACATCTGGAAACCCAGTGACATTGGTTTGGGCATTTAAGGTTTTTGTACGCCCGGTCTTGGAGTATGCCACCCCAGTTTGGTCGCCTTATTTGGCTCAGGACATTGATTCCGTGGAGGCGGTGCAAAGACGATTCACTAAACATCTTCCAGGATTTCTCAACATTCCTTACAGGGTGCGCCTTGAGCGGCTTGGTCTGGAATTGTTGGAGTTACGTAGACTGAGATTTGACCTTGTATTGACTTTTCGGATCCTGCGAAACCTAATTGAGGTCGACCTGCCTTTTTTCGACCTCGCCCCGAGCCTAAACCGTACCCGGGGTCATAATTGGAAGTTAGCTGCTCTAGCTTCCCGTGTAGACTGTCGTAGACATTTTTTTTCGGTACGGGTTGTTCCTATTTGGAACTCGCTAAGTAGGGAAACTGTAAATGCGCGTTCAGTCTCAGCCTTTAGTAGATCGCTTAAATGTGAACCCCTTCAGCGTTTTCTCAGGCGTCCACTGCCCTGATCCTTCGACAATGATCTCCCGGAACGGAGTAAGCGGCTCACCACCCTTCCGTATCCTTCCACCAAGTGTGGAGAATTCTATTTATTTATTTATTTATTTATTTAGAAGCACGCTGACGTTTCTTGTAAACAAACTCCAAGTTACGCATGATTCGCCGGGTAGTTGCCGCACTGACAGTCGGTAGATCGTCATCTTCGTTAATAGCATGTCGTACCATTTCAACGGTGGGAATTTGATTCAGCCGGTAAAAATCGTGCACTCTCCTACGAATGGCAGAAAGTGTAAACTCACCGTATTTTTGCTTGCGGGTTTTTGTGCCGAGCCTTGCTGGCCTCTTCTTGCCCGGTGTACTCAATCGTCCGCTGGTTTCCTTGCATTCTTTTTCCAAGTTGAAGACAGAACAAAACGATACGCTAGTTAAAAAAGCGGTTTCCTTTGCAACATCGGTAATGGACCTTGCAGGATCACTTTGACGAAGTATGGAATAAACATTCAATACAGTTTACTTTTGGGAACTGGTGAGGGGTTTTCCGGGAGGCTGGCGTTTAAAAAACGTTGCAGGTGAACTTTTCGATGAAGAAACCGTGGCCGCCATGTTGTTTTGTTGAATTCGATGGCTTCGGGACCGAAACGGACTATTTAGTTAGCGCTGGCTAATTAAAGTTTTAGACCCATCAACCGAATAACAAACAGCACTATATTTAATTTAAAAAACGCTGGCAGCAATTTGAGCATACAAACTGTACGATTTATTAGTGGTGAACGGCGGTCTACTTCTTGTAGTGTAAGAGCGCAAACTCTTACCGAACGGTAATTAGGCTCGATCGCGTCGCTAACACTTCTCTCCAATCGTAGGTTATGGTGCAAAATATAATAGCGTACACGACTGGATTGGTTTAGTGGCATAAATTTGCTATATGACAGAGACAACATCCTCCACCCAATGACCTAACTTCTGGCGGGCGTGGCAGTGACGTCACTTCAGGGGGGCGGGGTTATGACGCCACTTCCGGTGTGTGGGGCTATGACGTTATTTTCCAAGATGGCAGCGCCCTGTAAACCGGAAATGTGGCCATTTTCCAAGATGGAGACACCCATGTAAACCGGAAGTGTCACACCAGGTCAAGGTCACACCGGGTCGAAGTCAAACTGGGTCAAGGTCATTGATGGGGAGAGCCTTTCGTCACCTAAAATGTGTCCTTTTGCTACCTCAGCGTCCTTATGCTACCTAAATCCTCATGCTGCCTTGTGTCCTTTTGCTACCTGAATCTGTCCTTATGCCCAAATTTGCATTCGCTATATGGCAGAGACAAACAAATGCATAAACACAACTGCTACTGAAGAATTAGCAACTGCAAGGTCGTGTCGGGTCAGGCACTCTCCCAAATGCTTTTTAAGCTTTTGCATTGTAAGAACTCTCGAGTGATTTTAGAGTGTGCAAATGACAAATTAGCAACATTATGAGGGGTTCAAAGTAGGGGGGAGAGTGCAAATGCTTTTTGAACTTACACGTTGCAAGAGCTCTCGAATGCTTTACAGCATGATTAATTAGCGACATTAGGGGTCAACAAATCGGGTAGGCCTACCGTAAAAGTTGCTCTTCTGAACTTTCACATATTGATTACGTATTGATTTGTTGAGCTTGTAGCTTAGTGCCTGTTTCCAGACAACCCATGAGGTAAGTACATGGCCTGTTTTTTATGTGGTTTCCCCAGTATGCCCAATCCACATAGCGTATTGGTTTTTATTTATATGTGGTTTCCCTTCCCCATAAGGCCTAATTCACATGGTATTCAAGCTCATTAAATTCAGCTCCAGGCTCGTCTTTTCGCCAACCTATCCGTCTTTTCATCCTCCATTTCATTTTATAGAAGTTTTCTTTTAGCTGCAGCTTTTTTGCTATTCTTTTTTTTCTCTGCGCTTCAGTTTCTTGAGCTTTCGCTTTGCTCTTATAAGCAGAGTTTTTTGCTAATCTCCCTTTTCCCTGAACTTCCGTTTCTCCAGCTAGAGTTTCACTCATAGCAGTGGCAACTTTTTCCAATATCTTATTTTTTCAGCTCCGAGCATAACGAGGCCTGTCTTACCCGTTCCAGATCTCTCTTTTCCATTTTTTGCTTCTCCTCCGAAGGATTCTCCAATTTTCTCCGACGGTTTTCAGTAAAGAGAACCCCGAGCTTCTTTCTTGTTCTCTACCAACCTCTTCTCCAAACTCACGTTTTCCTCTTCCAGCATTTTAAGCTTTATATAAGCCTTTTCTTCTACCTCCTCATCACTTATCACGTCTACAACCGAGTCAAAGTTGTCCTCATGCTCTTTCCACGCACCCGAATCGTAGTACCTAATAGCTATAATAGTGTCTGCGCAATTTTCCTAGCTGAATCGTTTATCTTCGTACGGAGAGGAGGGATTTGTTAACTCGTAGTGTACTTAACTCATGGTAGACGCTGGAAATGTTCGTCCAAGTCCCCTTTTATGCTGGTGTCATCGATTTCAAGGTGGATACGTAATAGTCGATGGACAAGTGCTTCTTGACGAACAATCTCTGAATTCCTTTGTCCTATTTTGTAGTCATTTTTCTCCACGTTTTAATAGCGTACATCTTTGCTCGCAGTCTGACAAACTCTTGGAAGACGAAACTGGTATGTGCAATAATGTATGAAGTGGGAACTGAGTATTGGCGAAAATCGTAATAAAACTTATATTTCGGTGTCAAATAATAAAACGGGTGACACCATCATTACAAATTAATTACAAAAACACCTTACATTACAAATTAGTGGGCATCCACCATGCTTGCGTCATTGGTGAGCAAGCGGTTAGGGACGTGCATGCGGGATGCAGGGAGCATGGATCCCTGCATCCCACATGAGCGTCCCTATTTATTTGTCGTCTCTCTGATGATGTTGTCACCCGTTTTATTATTTGACACCGAAATATAAGTTTTTATTACGATTTTCGCCTGTTCTACTAGCTCAGTTCCCACTTCAAAGTTTTGGATGGGTGCGTTGCCCATCTCGTCTTTCACCTATCCAAAGACCTGTTTATTCGACTCTGAAAAAATGTGGTGTTCTAGGGGGTAACTCCCCATGTCGAAACGAGGTCAGTTCTGGAGCATGTTCTCAAACACGTCGTCTGTTTCAATTCGGTGGCAAAGGCTGTCCATATCGGTGAAAAGGAGTTTTGCTCGGTCTCCGAACTTTGATCGAATAAACTCGTAATGGAATGCGTACGTTGCAAGTTTAGAAAGTTCCAAACTGGAGAATCCTGAGTAAGTAGGGAGTATAGTCCAGTTGTCCTCCGGAAGACAAAAACCACAACGCATATAAGAGACAAATTTAATTTTAGGAAAACGTTGCTAATGCATGTTTTCCTTGGACACCTAAAACAACATACATACCATGAAAGATGAGTTCCCTACCTTCAACTGTATCCCTAACATGATTCATACTTACAACAATACACAAAAACACAATAAAAATTGTGTATTGCTGTAAGCATGAATCATGTTTAGGGGTACAGTTGAAGGTAGGAACTCATCTTTCATTGTATGTATGTTGTGTATTTTTAGGTGACCAAGGAAAACATGCATTAACAACATTTTCCGAAAATTAAACTTGTCTCTTATATGCGTTGTGGTTTTTGTCTTCCGGGGGACAACTGGACTATTTTACCTGCTTTACAACAACAAATTATTCAAGATTTAAGAAGGCAGATCGCACCGAAAGCTTCAAATATATTGGTTGATCTGCACAAGGTTTTCATTCAAGATGTTGAAAGAGTAGGCGTGGTGTTTAGACGTGTATTTCAATGCCCTCATAGAGTGCATAGTTTGATATCGAGCCGATTTTGTTTTGTTTTCCATGGTCTTGCCGAAAAACGAGTTGTACAAAAGTTTAAAATAGTCCTTCTCAAACGAAGCGTTTGATGCTTGCCCTTACTTGATGATGAACTCAATATAGTTCCTAATCCACAGCTTCTGGTTGAAGGCGAGGACTCATCGGATGCGGCGAAGAACTAACCCACGCCAGCAGTAGAATTTTATGTTCTAGTAGAACACGATGTACTTCTTCTTGTCCAGAAGATTCGGAAGGAGCTTGATGTTGGCTGAAGATTTAATACTGCACTTTAAATCTTTGGCCAAATCTCTTGACTAAGGGGACGAGAATTTCCCCTAATGTAAATCATTTCCGGAGCAAGGGGATTATCATTGTGCTCGTTATGAAGTTATCTGGAATACTCGAGATCCACTTCCAGAATGTATCCAACGTCCACGTCGTGCGGCATGGTGTCTACGTCCAAGGTGCTGATTTCTCCCCTATTTAGGTAGCGGAATCCATTGTAAGATAGATGAGCACTTATTGCGAAGCCGTAAAGGTTGTACGAAGGAAACACCTCCTCAAATGCCGGAAGTTATCAGGTTGTGCTTCCCGATGTGAGTGAAGAGTTTCAACTTGGATTTTCATCATTTTGAGGAGAGCCGCCGAACTAAATCCCGGCGTATATATGTATTATTATTCCGTAAAGTTTACCAAGAAATCAATTTGGAAATACACGTCCTCTTGCAATAATGTGGAGGTGTTGCAGATGGAGATAAATGAATTTTTCTCGATTAGATTTAACAGACAATGCACGATCATTGGAGCTAGGTCCCCCATGTTTTTGAAAACATTAACCCCTCGTGGTCAAGTCTGCACCACACATCGACTAGTGAGGTCTCATAGCTGCAATAACACACAATCTTATGGAGGATAGCTGGACTAGTGATAACCCGTTTTTTATACAAAGACTCCAAAGGGCTTTTAGCATTTATCGACTATTGACGAGAAACGAAATGACATTGTGGCAGGAGTTTTGGACAAATCGTTTTGTGGCTTTGTCTGTGGGATCAATGAGGTCGGCATGACCCTTCCCTATCGCATCAAAGATACATTTATCGTCATTAACTCTCATTCAATTTCTGTCGACGTATACCTTGATGACAGACAGCATCGAAAGTACTACGAAAGACAGCTACATCTTTAATTCGTTTCGTTTTAGCGTAAAAACATTGTTCCTATATTTGTTGTTCCCAATAAATATAGTTCTTTTTCAGGTCCGTTATTTCGTTGTCAACGTCGAGTTTCATAGAAAATTGTCTTTCTTCATCTTTCCGTAGTAAAGTTGCTTGAGAAACAGCTTCTCGAACGTTAGTTATTTAATCTTCATACGTTGTAAGGACTGTCAAACATCAAGTCAAATCCTTTCAACCATTTCATCCCACGTCCAGATTTGTTGACGGCCATGGTCCTTTTTCTTATTTAAAAAAAGTCTACAATAAAAATTACGATTTTACTGATGATAAGGTTCACCCTTTTTACCCTCGAATATACATTGCTTGATCATTCATTGGATGGCAAACTATGGGAAAATGAACCTCTTAATTGTTTACCTAATGATGGTTGGGTTGATTATGACAAGCCTAGTTTACAGCAACGCCACGTGTCATCATAATATCATATGTTACCAGCAACATTTCCGACCTCGAAGGATGACTGCATAAAGAAATTGTTATTTTCCTCAGTTTTCAAGCGGTCTTAAATCCACCCGAAAATTTACATCCATCCATTTGTAACACGATCATATTTGATGACATATTGCTCGATAAACAAAACGTAATCGAAAGGAATTTTGCTTAGGGTCGCCATTCCATTGCTAATGTGTATTACTGTGCTCAGTCTAACACCAGGATTCCGAAACAATTTGTACTTGACAATGCCACCCTGCTCGTCTTACGAAAATCACATCGAGGGACATGGACTTTGATGAGTTTAAACATATGTGCAGATCGTGTAGAAAACATCAATTCAGCGTTCTAGAGATCAATGAAACGCTACCATAAATGAAGGGACGTTACAAACGAATGTGTAAAACCTGCGATGAAAAAAGAGGTAGTAAAGAACATGGATGAAACGCAAAAAGTAGCTAATCTCAGGAAAAAATTGAGAAAAAAGGTTTTCCAGGACACATAACTCCCACGAACGTTCCCATGTTCGTTTATGCTGGAATGAGTAAGGGTTTTATTTCCCGGACTCACGACTCATCAATTCATTCGTCATTATTACTGTTAGCTTGCCATTCTTATCTGTTCACAGTTCTGGCTTCGCAGTGTTTCTTCGTTTATTGCTAATATGCACAGCTAATGTCGTTTCATTATCATTAACGAAGTAAAAATTGGTGAGCTAGAAACTGTAGCTTGTGGGATCGAGGCTTATATAGACCATGACTCACCATGTATTTCCAGCTTTTCAGCAATCCTCCTCATATCGTGCACATTCTTCTGCGTGATTACCGAATCATCCCCATGTTGCATCCAGTTGCGAACAACGGCAAAGTTCACTTTGGTCATTCCTCGAAGTGTAATAAATGAAGGTGTATTCGAGTTAGCATTGTTGAATTCTCGACGAATAGCGCGACTGTGTAAGGCCAAAGTATCTCTGTAAATTAAAATATATGCAAATAAATAAATACATAAATAAATAATTTATAGCAGTTGGTCTTGTAGTCAACTTCATGTTAATTTACCAAAAGATAGACTGAAAATTCTGTTGAAATGTTTTGTTTATCAGGTCCCAGGTTTTATAATGCTTTATAATGCTTTATAATGCTTTATGCTTTTATAATGTTCTATAAGTCAGGTCACATTTTCACATCGAAGGCCCGTGAATGGATTATTTGCCTCGTTGAGATGATTGACCTTGAAATGTTAATTGTTTAAATAAATGCCAAAATATTTAAAGACAAAACCTAAATAACTCACTACAGAAGAAAGATCAAAAGCATATGAGTGTGATGCGTGACGCAACATCGTAGCAGAGGCGTGAAGCTTTCTGACACTCCCTTTTTTTAAATTGTAACTAAGGTTTGAAATAAAATTCGGCAGTTGGCTATAGTCCTGTATAGGGAGAGGTTTTTTTTTCGGTTAGGTTTTTCAAAACGGTTTTTTTTTTTTAATAGCAATTCGGTTACAGTTTGAACCGTTTTATTTTTTTTTAAGTTTTTTTTCTTTTAGTTTGTTTTTAACCGGTTTTAATAGTTCATAATTATTATATAACCAGGGTGGCATCAATACGTGGTTTACATACGAGAAAGAAGCGGAAATACAAATACGAATCGACAATTTTCGTTCCTATAGTTCTTTGTCCTTTTTTTGTGCGCACTGAACCCGTTCTGGTGGCAAGCAGTGGCTAGCGTACATTTACTTCGTGAACGCATGCGGCTGGCAGCACCAAATCCGTTACATTGGCAGGCAACCACTAGTGTATACTTACGTTGTGAACACACGCTGTATGGCAGAATTTCACATTCATACACCCAGAAAGAACTTGTATCGTTTCGCTGAAATTAACGCTGCAATTTTGCGCTGAATTTTACGTAAATGTCGCCTGGATAGGTTCCGATGGCTAGGAGTAGCTAGCTACGTGAACGTAGTGATCACTCAATAAGTGGAGCAAAAAACGTGCATTCACCCAATCCCACAGTCTTCCCATGGCACCGTTTTTCAGTGACTATTCCTCAACCACATTGTCTAATATGGTTTTTTTTTTCTGATCCAGTTAATCTTATTTCTGCCATGGCCACAATTTGTACACAATTATGTACACAATTTGTGTTCATTTTGAGCCACAGGTTATCCATGATGCTGTTACAAAGTTTGCATTCGAGTCCTTCAACAGCAAAGCTCCAGTCGCTTCACTTGCTTTGTTTGTTTCACTCAAATTAATAATTAAACTAATACCTAATATTTATTCCAGTAATGTTTTTATGAATTTCATGAATTTCAAAATTTTAAAAAGTTCCCATTTTTGTTAGTTTTCTACTTTTGCCTAACTTCCTCATAAATTTGATATTAAAGTCAATAGTATACTTTTTTTGAAAAATTCAACTACCACTTTTTCAGGGACGTAAAACAAGTAGCTTACTCATTTTAATGGAGGTTTGCATTGTAGGCAGTCTACCTAAAACTATATGTCTACCTAAAACATGTGCTACAGAAGCCAAGCAAGGCACTATGGTATCAAAAATTCATTGAAGGAAATGGTTTAGTGGTCCCACAGATCTAATATTAACTTCCCCACTCCCTCCCTTTTTCATACACGTCTGGTCCCGTGGAAACATTTTCTGGACCTTTGCCCCCCTCCCCCCTACCCTGCTCAAGTACTGTACTGAACAGCAAGTATATATGTTTTTATTAAGTTGGTCTTATGTAAAATAAATTGTTAAAATGAAGTAATCATTTTTGGGAACACATTTTCTCTAATTAATTTGTAATAGAAGAAAGAAAAGTTATGCATTTCTCTACTATAATAAACATCAAGAAACTAAAAATGAAGCAATGCTTGTATTAACAATGCGAACGGCCTTGCTTGCTATACTAGGGAAGATGTCCGGGAAATTTTTGAGCGTTCAAAATCAGACATTATTCTCATTATGCCCACGTATAAGGAAAAATCCGGAATGATTGTAGAACTCGGAGTTTATTCCAGGGCCAAGTGGTCTGTCCTCCAGAAGATGTTAGTTGAATTGGTTCAAGGATGCACTAGGTTAGGCTTCAGCAGTGTGGGGTGCTACCAGAAGAGTTATTGGTGGTTAGGGACTAGCTCCCAAAGTGAAGCCTAAAGCAGCCGCAGGGCCCTTTTACATCAAAGCAGCGCCAACTACATCACAGGAGCAAAATGCTTCCCGTCGTACTCCTTGCATCCCATAAGCCACCTCTACTAACAGCTACCTCTAGACGCAAACATGGCCTGAGTCACCTTGACCACTGATCTTCAGGGGCATAACCATAAAATGAACGTACATAGCATGACTGAAATGCATTCTTGTTAAGGATGCACAGAATACATAATAAAGAGCCATAGCCTCAGGAGATTTGGGCCAACTAGAACCCCAGCTTAGGGTACAAGACCAAATATGGAAGGGAGTGGAAGTGTCGTTGCAGCACGCAAACACATCGTACGTTTTTAAGAATATAGATGCGGGCCATTTTAGGCAAAATACCATTGTGGGAACAATTTTTAATGTTCAGTTTTCAACATTTTTGTGGCGATGTGGTGGATATAGACTAATACAAGCCGATAATAAAGTCCGATCTAGACACACGCTAGTGTGTCGCCGCCAAGTAACAGTAGATCATCCCATTGTAGACATCCGATTGTTAAAAATTGATTGTTAATGATAAAAAGGCGGCTCACTAGCAGACATGTGTCTGTTAACTCTAAGCAACTGAAAGCATATTTTGGCATGTTGAGGGTAAATCCCAATGCGACAGAAATGTTTCAAATTGTGGAAAATGTAAGGGGAAGGGTCAGAGATTAAGAAAAACTAAAATTTAAAGGATGAGTGTCCACCAATCATAGAGAAAAAGATGCGTCAATAACGTTGTTTTTATGTTACTGTCTAGTTGGATAGCTAGCTAGCAGACTAGCTAATAAGATTTTTCCCATGTTAAATCCCATAGACTTTTTGCTCATGGCTAGCGCAAAATTGCGAAGGCCTACGTACCTGAATTTTTGCACACGAATGCTTGGTAATCTGAGGATGGTCCTTTTGTTGGTTTGGGGGTTGTAGGGGTCAGGACAAATGCGTGGGAGGGTTTTGAAATTTGCCACCGGCGAATTTAAATTTCGTTTCTTTTCCAAGTTGCAACCAAAGATTTTA
>JAHWFP010040073.1:18146-37751 GCA_023313725.1 Lithobius niger | reverse complement strand
CTTTCATTCGTGTAAAAATGAATGATTTTGGTACATTCGCATCTTTTAATAGTTTCTCAAACGTCTCCACACCTTTCAAATTAGTAACACTTTTTGAATTGGTAGTTGTGTGACGTAGTAGGTCGACAAGATTAGATCCAGGAATCTGTTTGTCTCCAATAATAAGCTCGTGTTTACGGTTTATCTTGAAATTAGGATCGTCCTTTAACAGATCTAAAACATAAGCGGCTTTTGTTTTAAAATTTTTAGGAATTCCGCTTAAGATTTGCGGTTTAACGGATGCGAGTGAAACAAGTGACGCTGAAGGAAAAGTTGTTGTTGGTGATGTTGTTGACGCTGTTGTTGTTGTTGTTGTTGCAAGCGTTGAAGGTGCTGGCATCACGTTTACTTGAGGACTAGTACTTGCATCTCTATAACGTTTTATATGAGACTGTATGCGACCTTGCATTTGCGTTAGAAATGTCGCTTTATCATGGTCGGATAACACAGGGTCTTCTAGCATACGTTCCATGTCATCTTGTAAGGTTTTTACAATCCTGACGGTAGGTTCAAAATTGTCTAGTGTTTGTCTGAAATAAGGGTTATAACTTTGTTGAGACAACACTGCATCGTACGGTACCAAGGTTAGTTTTTGCATTGTTGGAAAGGTGATGTTGTTGATGCACAATTGTTAGATTCTTTTACCTATAGCCTTACCGACGACTCCGCCTATAGCACTAGCTAGTAAAGGGGCGAGCAAAGGTAAAAATGCGAGACCTCCTTTTTGGTTCAGAATGCGTTTTTTTCCACTGACGGACTGTCCCTTGGACGCCAAAGCTCTGACGGTCTTCTTGTGTCTCTTGATTTTTTTCAATTGACAATCGGACAACGGGATATTGTTTTTAAGTAAATTTAAACAAATTTCGCAAATTGAATGTACCAAATCCGGACTGCAATCCTTAATAACGGATTTTATCTGCTTCTTGTTTAACGAAGAAAACGCCGCCAAAATTGGTGCGTTCTTTTTAAGGGACTTCTTCATTTTGCGTTTGCACATGATTAAATGGTAGCTAATTTAAGTTGCAGGAATATATATTGCGATTTTCTCTCCAGGAAAAATGTTTGTCATAAAGCGAAGCGAGTCATCAGTTGTTTGCTTTAGATTTATTAACAAATAGCCGTGTGGTTTTTCTGTGGCATCGGAATAAGCTTCCCTAAAAAATTTAGTTTTTCCAGGTACAATTTGATTTGCTAAAATGCTAGGTTGGAGTTGGTCTCTGGGATTTTTAAACAGTATTATGTAGTTTGAATTCAAACTTAAGTCACGTTGAGCAGGTCCTTTGAAAAATATATTTTGCGTTAAGAAACAGCAACTTATCAATCTGTGATGTGATATTTGGGTGGCGATTTTTGAATCTTTAATGGAATGTTGAAGGTCATCGATTATCAAAAGTGAAGAAGGAGGCAGCTTTTCGAAATCTAACATTCCCTTATGAAAATGTACTTTGTATGCCAATTTTTCCATCCATGGTTGAGCGATAGAAAAACACCAAAAAAAAGAAGTAACAGGCGGCGAAATTAATTGTTGAGCATGTTCGATGAGACGTCTGCAGAAAGTTAATTTGCCAGACTGGGAAGGTCCCCCGAGTAAAATAAAGAAAGGCGTTTCAAACTGTATTATTGGAGACATTCGCAGTTAGGCTATTGTTCCTGTTGTTGATAACTCCGACTTTAGTTCCCGGATGCTTAGTAGTTGCATAATATTCTTTGCTTGAGTGAAGGCACAATGTAAAGCGTTGTCCTGTTGAAGTTTTGATAGCGCTCCAGCATTGTGGTCTAAAGTTCGGTATTAGATAAGTAGCGTTGTTAAAATGATTACTGACAGCACTAGTGTTATTTGAGGCGAGAATATAAACTTCAAGACAAGCGGTGAAAGTTGACAGAATACCGAGCAGGAGCAAGGCGATTTTGAGACGTTTCTCCTCCATGGTTGACGTTCAAATGAAACCTAAACGACGTTTAAAGCATTTTAAGCTAAAAAAAAAAAAAACAAAAAAAAAAGCGGAATGAGTATTTAAAACTAAAAAAAAAAAAAGCAAACGTGTCTTGAAACAAGTAGCTCTTACAAAATGCGAGTAGTTCTTCCTCAAGTGCAAATTTTTTTATGGGTCCTTATATCCAAAGGGTACACTGGAAAAGTCTTCTTTAATAATTCTTTTGTCGTATACTAATTTGTAGGTTTTCGTTCTGTAGGCGTTAAGCACTCGATTCCTTTTGCGTACGATCTGGTTAGGGTTTGCTATTGTGATCCTTCGTTCAACCTGGCGTCCTAGAATCATAGTTTCCATCACTTCAGGGTTAAGAGATTCGAGTGCTTCCGAATCCAAAGAAAATCCACGGATTTTAATTATGTGTTCAATGCGAAGAACGCATCGACAGGCAAGCACCAAAAAGACGAAGGTTTGGATCTGACTTACGAAGATTATAAAGCAGGCTACATGCTCCATTGTTTTGATTTAACCCCAGAACAATGTCCGACTGGAAGTCACTTGAGTCTGTCTAAACAGGGCTCAATTCGTGTAGAATTGAAATTCTCTACTGCGCTGGCAAACCCAATAAATGTTATTCTCTATTGCTCTTATCAGACTGTTGCCGAGATCGACAAAAACCGTTCAGTTGTAATGGATTTGTAGCTTCACCATGGATACATTAAAACTACGAACACTGGCTATGTCAGATCCTAAAATTGCAAAACGGTTTGTGAATGTATACCCATGTGACCTTTTACCACGTTCCAAAGTGCGTCAACCCTGTGTTTTCATCATCAACAAAGACAAATCTGATTCCGAAGGATCTCACTGGGTGGCTGCTTCTATCAACCCCTACACTCAAGACTGTGTTTATTTCGATTCTTATGGTCAGAAACCAAACAATGCCCACATTTCTGCTTTTTTAGCGAACAATGGTAAAAACTGCGAGTTTAACACTTCAAATATTCAGTCGCCTTGCTCAAATGTATGTGGTGCTTATACATTATTTTTTTGCTATAATATTGCACGTGGACGTACACTGAACTTTATGCTTAAGAACTTTGATCCTCGAACAAAGACTGCAAACGACCGTAAGGTCTTAAAATTTGTTCGAAACGTTTTCAAACACACATTTGGTGAAATTAGAAGCGACTCTCAATGTTATAGTCAATGTTTTAACCATTATTCACGTACAAATTTTGAAATACTGTACTCTTTGTATCTATTTTATATGTGCATGCAATAAAACATGAGAAATGATACTTTTTAAAACTTTATTCCATTAAGACACATATTACACACACTATTTCTACTTTTTTTTGGTTCCAATAGAAAATAAAAAAAAAAAAAAAGTTAAGTGATGCTAGATATTATTTAAACTACTTAAAAATACGTAAAATTCAACTACAAAGATATACAACGATTAAAAAGTAAAATGTTATGGATATTAGTAAAGCTATTTACAATAAGAAAAATGACTAGCCTATTCCTATTATTCATAATATTATAATCATAACTAATTTACTAAAGAGGAATAGTTGCATATACATTTCGTAGTTACACGACAACACAGCACAACACAAAATCGTTAAAACAGACACTATTTCTAATTTTTTTTTGGTTCCAATACATAGTAAAAAAGTGAATTAATATTATTATTATTATTATTATTATTTAAGGTATTTAAAAATGACTACAGTGTTATATAGTTAAAAATGGATACTTACACTCATCTTTCTACGAATTAAGCACACAACACATCACAACACACACACACAGTAGAAAAGTGTTATTGTCACTTGTAAATATTGCATTTTTTTTCTTCACAGGTAAAAACTGTCCCTTAAACATCTTCCATTTTTTCTTCGCAGATGAAAATACGTTCGTTGATTTCTCCTGCATGTTTGACCAGTTCCTTCCAAGCATCCAAATTTAAATGGATTCCTTTCAAAGGGTTCAAATGTTCATTTAGTCCTGTAGAATGAAACTGAAGTAGGCTTACTTGTACGACGTTATCGGCATTGTAGTGACGACCGATGCAGACACGTTTCTGACCAGTCAAAGGATGTCGGTGTTGCAAAACATCGCCAGGCAGTCGTGTGGGGTAACTCGTGGGATTGGCAATTTCTTCAGGAATCGTTTCATTAACTTTTGGTAGGCGGTTTTTAACACATTGGTCGATAGCGTCTTCGATGAGTGCCAACATGCGTGGATGATGTAACATTACCCAGTCGTCATAAGCAAGATTTAATCCGACCCTCGAAGGTAGCCATTTTAATTCCACCTGGCTGAAAGTGAAAACTCTAACACAGATGTAAACGTCGTCTTTGTAGGGTTTAACTTGCACAAAAAGTCCGGAACGATTCAGCACCAAAAAGTCTTTAGGATTGGGTTGGAAGATGGCAGTCTGGGACACCGAAAACAAATCTTGAGGGCGACGTTTCACATCGATAAGGCTACGCACTTCTTCTAGAGCCAAACCTCGTTTCGATGCCTTTTTTTTCTTCTTTGGCGCCTGTTCTAGTAACGCATTGTATGGGCGCTTAAGTTTTTCGCTGGAAAGCCAGGGTGTAGTGTCATGGTTCTCGTCGGGTGTTTCGGCGCTGACTTTCCCAGAAGCGGGTATTGGTTCTTCTTCATTAGAAGGTGTAGGTTCTGTTGTCACCTCCGTCACACTCGAGGAAAGATCAATAACTTCTTGAGAGTTATCCATTAAGTCTGCAGGATTAGCACGAATAGTTTTGTTCAAGAAGTCAGCTTCGCTATACGTGTGGGTTAATTCCTGCTGAAGAATAGGAGGTGAAGGAGGTTCAGAACTATCAATCTCCTGTCCATCTTCTATGTCGTCTTCGAATAATGGTTGAGAATAGGGGTGCGTCTCCGAACTATCCATTATACGCTTGAAAATGAGGTTTAGGAGCGCGAGTGAAGCACAACCAGTCAGTTCCACGAGGCGTATACGAGTACGTTACTCATTTCAGTTCGAAACAGTTGCCAAATTTTAAATCGTCTCTCTCATTGGTCGAACTCATCACGCTATGGGAAGAGTTGGCGTCCTTTTACAGGCACACGATTGGACGGTTCGTTTAAAGAGAAACAAAACGTCATCCTTTGTCAACGGTTACTATGAAGAGCACGCGATTGTACAAGTTATGACGTTTGTTGATTTTCTTTGCCAATTGATTAATTAACAAATATTAATTTAAATATTGAATTACGCTGAAGACGCCATTCGACAGGTAGGATATTGCATCTTTTGACACCTAACAACTTTTTTAAATCCGAGGTTTATTGTGGGTTCTAAAACGTAAGGTCTCTGAGGTACACCGAAATTATAACAGCTATTAGTAGGTGGGTTGAGTTGAAGCAAGGCGCCGTTACGCAGTTTGATCGTAAAGCTTTGGTTTTCCACGTAACCTTTGTTACGAAAAGTAAAGTCCCGTTCTGCGCCGAAAGTTAGATATGCTGTAATAGATTCCGAAGCTGAAATTGTATGATCTTCGGTGCAAAAACTCATACAGTCCGTCCCGTCTTGAAAACGGTTAACGACGACCAAATTATACTCTTCTTGAGTAATCTTGTTCACGTAGTCTCTCAGTGCACGGAGGGTAGGTGTCCAAGGGAGGGCTTTCAAACGAAAACCAGAGTATTTGTAACGCAAGTTTTCATCATCCCCGAAACAGCCATGTTTTCGCTTTATGTTAAAATGTGTACCGAAGAAGTCCAAATATTGCTCTTGTAAATACTGTATTTCTCTTTCTAACTTAAAAAATATCATGCAGGAAAGAGATTCGGTTAAAATCGGATTGTATACACGTATTTTTAAGCCAGGTAGATGGCCATAGAAATCAGCTGGAATAATTTTTGGTTCGATTTCGCAGGCTTTGATTTTTTAAACTAGAATATCTACATCTTGATTCGTGTCACTTTCAGGATTAGCGCTCTCTAAGCTATCTGGGAGTTCTTTTTCAGCCATGCCAATTCATCCAAGACAAGCAGCGAAATGAACGATCGAGAACAGGTGCCCTGGCGACGTGTATCAGCATGTCAGCACGAGCATTAACAGTTAGTACTCACAAATTTTAATCGTTTTTCCGAGGGAGGGATAGAATATATAAGTTAATCGATACCCGAGCGTGGGAATGTATGAAATGGAGTTTTGGACGTTAGCCGCTGTATTCATCACGTAATCACGCATGCTCAGTTTCAATTAGAATGGGACATGAGCCCAAACGGGAAAAAATTGAAGCACCCAGTTCAAATATTCATTCGTCCGTTTGTCTTTTGGCGTTGTCACTATGTGTATCGTGAAAAAGATTAAGCGGTGTAGGCCTACTCCTGACGAATACAACTCGTATTATTATCCAGAACCTGACGATTCGGACGCTACGGAATTATGCGTGACCGATTTAGAAGATTTGGTAAGTGAAGAAGAAAGGCAGGTAGTAACAGATTTGAATAAGCGCCGGGGCTAGGGGTTTTGGGTTAGGGGGGATGTGTAGGGGGTTTTATTACTAATATTTTGAGGTGTAACTCGAGGGGTTTGGTTGTATCTTAAGATCGTTATCGAATGTCTTGTAGTTGAAGATAGCGTCCCCCGCACGTTGGTAATAATCCTCAGTAAGTACAAAAAAAAAACGGTCCTTTTCAGGACCACCACATTTTACAAATAGAGAATCAAATTTTCCTGTTTCTACGCTGCGAGCACGATGCAATGTACGTTAATAAAAACTTTTAATTATTTATTTTTGAGGCCTCAACTAGTGCCATGCAGACCAGCGAGCAGCTCCGCGCTCTATCGATCGGTTGGGCGAGGGAAGGAAAGCGGGGGGCAGGTGCGCGGGAAACGAAGGAGAGACACGGTCGCGGCGGCTGAGCACGACGACCAGCGAACGCCGGGCAGGGGACGAACTGGCAGCTGTGAATGCGGAGCGCGACAAAGAGAAAGGGAACGAGGGATAACGATACTGACTGCCACAAACAACGCATCGACCCAGAGTAGCGCGGAGAGGACGAATCGATAGCACGCCGAGCCACCCTCTACTCTTTCCAGCTAATTAAAAAAAATCAATACTCAACGCACCTGCCAACCAACACTCCACGAATCAATACCAACGTGCGGGGGACGCTATCTTCAAATACAAGACATTCGATAACGATCTTAAGATACAACCAAACCCCCTCGAGTTACACCTCAAAATATTAGTAATAAAAACCCCTACACATCCCCCATAACCAAAAACCCCTAGCCCCGGCGCTTATTCAAATCTGTTACTACCTGCCCTTCACTACTGCAGGCATACTCCAATATAGGACGGACGAAAACCGAGAAAGCCCAAATTAAGGTTGCTCTATCTTTCGACGCAAAACATCTAATGAGTTGTGCCCTTATTTTTCCGTTTGTTGCGATATGATTGCATTGAGTGGTTGCCTTTTAAGTCCCCTGAAATGAAAACACCAAGATTTTTAGTGACCTGTACGTCATTAAGTAGTGACACTTTTACAGTGGCTTAACTTCAAAATAAATGCCCGGAAGCGGGAACCCAGTGTAAGACACCTCTTCGCATAAAAAATGCCGGTTTTTACAGCACAAAGCGAGAGCCTAGAGATCAACAAAAAAACCTCAAAAAACCTCAAAACCTCAAACCTCAAAAACCTCAAAAAACCTCAAAAAAAATAATGCTGTTTTGCCGCACAAAAGCAAGATCTCAGTGGAGTCCCCTCCCTCCCTCTTCGTAAAAAAATGGCAGTTTTTGCCACGCAAGGCGAGAACTTATTGAAACAACCGCCCGCCCCCACTCCACAAAAAAATAGTACAATTACATTTTCGTCACACAAAACACAACTTCACGCAGCTACAGAGCAATAACTTTAAAAAAAGGTTGTTTTTTTTTCTGAAACATCACAACAAAAAATGTAATAGGGGCCTTAAAGTCGTTGGGCCCGGAAGCATGCCGCCTCTGCCTCATTGTAGTTATGCCACTGCATATCCAAGAAACTACCAAGAAACTACCGTCCGATTGCCTTGACAGCTATACCGTGCAAACTAATGGAATCTATCATTAGAAATCATATGCGTCATCACGAATCCACTCCAGCATTTGTGATTCAATGATAGCTTTAGTCTCGTTGTTTACTGGTTGAAGTGGTAACCGAATTGGTCGTGTTCCCAGTTCCATTTCAATCTTGTGTTCATAGAGATGTGTGCTGCCTCTTTTAGATGTTAAAACATGTTTATATTTGTTTAAACACCTTCTAAGCTGCTTGTGTTGCGCATTTGAACAACGAGCTTCTTGAATTTTTTTCTCCAAGATTTCATCATCCTTAGCACGTTGCTCTCTCTCCAAAATTACATCAAGTTGCTTTAGTTGTTCAGTTTTCGTCTGCCCAACTTTAGCAAAAGGGATTGTTTCTTGCTCCTCAGAACCAATCCGCCAGCCACCTTTTTAGATGTCTGGAGTAAGTCCTGTTTTAGCCATGAAGTCCCTTCCTAAAATTACAGAATCAGCGGTGTTTTCCAAGATTAAAAAAGTTTGCTGAGTACTGTAACCACCAGGCCACCTGATCGTTGATCGCATATACCCATCACCTTGGGTTTTTCCGGCCGCCAAGATAAATTTGATACAACAATTATTGCGTTTCGCGATGTGATTCTTGGCCGTCAATTACTTTTGGCTGGATTCACGAACGCTCCCTGGATTCCGGTGAAGCTTTGCGCCTTGCGTGAGTATTTCTCATTGAGCCTTGGTTAATCCTGGTGTTAGGTTTTATAAACTTAATAAAATTAAAAGAATGAGTTTTCTCCGAGTTTATTTGCTTAAACCCATAATTAGCAGAGTTTGAGCATTTGCGAATTTAATCATCTAAATATATATAATTACACAATTTCCGAACTCAGCCATCGGCAGCAGCCATCTGCATCTGCAGCAGCAGCAGCTGCATACGATGCCATCTCCGCCATCTACCGACCGAACGGCAAATTAAATGAGGGGGGGCCAGACGGGGGAGGGGGGAGGGGGAGCGAGACGGCGCGGAATGAGCGAGCGAAGCGAGCGGCTCCGCTAGTTTTTAATAATAAAAGAAAACCTAAGACCCTCTTTTCTGTTTTCTAGTTTTCGTTAATCGTTCTTTTAAGTGTCATGTATGCTAATTTTTATTCTTGCATAAATACTGCCTCGACATCGTTTGTAAAAGGACTCGATCACATCACTCACTCAGTCCTGCAGTCTTTGGTAGTCACACGATGGTTCCTTGAATTGCTGGGAGCGTTGGTTCAACTATTTTGGAGTTAAGAAGAAGGCATGGTCTGCTGTCCGTTCTTGTATGCTGAAACCGATTAGCCGTACGGACGCGTACGGAGTTTTCATGGAAGTCTTCAAGGATGGGAGCGAGCCACAATTCTTCCGATTAAGAAATTTTACGTACGAGTGAGCTAATTGTGAACGTGTTTTTCATGAACTGCCGTTTACCCCCGCCTAGTGTTCATTCGTCCGGCGTTCAACTGTTTAGCATCTTTAGATCCCGGCATTGAATCAATGTCTACCATTGGTTTCCCGTATTCCGTCACGAGATGAAATTGTTAAAACTTGTCCCGTTGCGAGAATCTCTGCCGATTTAAATAACGAATAGCGTGGGAGGCTCCGCTAGTTATATTTGGCCTACTCAGTGCTCAGACGTCATAAACCCGTTGCGTGATGAACTGCCATTAATCGCTTGTCGAACGCATAAATAGCTTATTCTAGTTAACTAACTCCTTGTCTAACGTTTTGTTAAGACAAAAATGTCTAAACCTGTAATCTGCGACGGTGATTGAATATTTAAATAAATCACTAAAACTGAGTTAGTTTTGAATATTTCTATCTCTAGCATGTAAACAATTGCCAAGTGTTTTTCCTTTTTTCAGCTGGTTTTCTCTAACTTCTAATATATTCAAACATTGGTTTTCAAATGTATAAGGGAAACTGAAGTTCGGGACCTCTCTGCAAAATAATTTGCCGAGCGAGAATCATATTTTAAATACCCCCTCTGTCTCATGAGTCAGGGGAAGATATCTGCCTTAAATTCCAACCAAGAGTGCGATGCAATCCCTGCGCCACTTCACGCCCTTTGTCTGCAAAGTTCGTGCAGTGGCACCGGAAATGATCTTAAAACTGGCACCAGTATCGATTAACGCTAAGAATGGTGTGCCTGCAACTTTAACATTAATTAAAGGTACATTGCCGCCCTTAGTTTCCTCGTCTAGGCCTTTAAAAAGCTGAACGTTTGGTGCAAAAACACGTTTTAGCGTGCCTTTCCACAAACCTGCTTTTGCACGCCAATCCTCATTTTTCCCGGTCGCAACCTTGTTTAACCAGGTTAACGACCTTCCCCTTCGTTTTTTGGCTTCTTAGGACACCTATTAGACCTGTGTCCAGTTTCTTGGCACGTCCAACAAACACCATCAAAAGGCTTTCTTTCCTTTTGCTGTTGCGGTTCCCTCTCTTTTGTGGCACTAGCTTTTTCCACATTTGCTGCTTTTGGTGCAGCTCTTGTATTGCTATTACCACTGGTACTAGGTACGTTTGGTAACGGCCGGCTCGATACCCTCTCGGGTCGAGTGCAGCCATACTCACTGGTTCGATTTTTCGAAATGTAGGTTCCGGCCGCACGCTAGTGTTGCCAGCGCGAAGCACAACCTCAGATTTCACTGGGTGGCTTACCTGCGCTACCTGCGAGTAGCTCCGCCAAACCAGCCTCGGTTCTACGGACAGGGATGAGTCGGGCGGCGGCCAGTAGGATCTCTGGACAACCAGTAACCTACTGGCCTTCGCTCCTTTTCTCACCAATCCTCGGAGGGAGTCGAACCTTCGACCCTCAAGGTGCTGTCTGTAGTCGGGATGCATGTGTGACATTATGTGCCTAATTTTATCCGAATCGGGAGATTTCGGCCACAACCTGTCATAATATCCGCAAATTGCGTGGGCGTAACTGGAGAAAGGTTCATCAGGTGCCTGAGTCCTTAATTCTAGTTCCCTTTTGAGTTCTTCTTCATAATTCGGACCTTCATATTCCAAATTAAAGTCGTACTCAAAATCTTCCCAAGTTTGAAAAGGTCCAAAAACCCTAAACCATCTTTCTGCCTCGCCTCGCATTGCGAGTGGAATGACGGTTTGCAACACATACTGTTCTGCTAATTTTAAAGCACCTGCGTACTTCGTAAAATTTTTCAGAAATTCGCTAGGAGATTTTTCATCGCCATGCCCTTGGTAAATTGGCATGTCGACTTTTGGTGGCTTCACCTGAAATCCTTGAAAAGGGTTTCGTGCAGAGGTGTGCCCCGAAAAATCATCCCTACGCTCATGGGTTTCACCCCCATTATCGTAGTGTTGGCCAGTCCGACCGTGAGCCATTCTGCTCCCAGTGTAACTAAGCCTTTCTGGAGACTCATCGTAGTCATGCCGAGGATCTCTACGACTCCACATGTCTACATCCGGTTCCTGGATTACCGGTTGTCTCCAGTTCACACGGTTACCACACGTGCCCTTGAACCATTCTGTGAGGGTTGTCTCCTTGTGGTACACGGTCACGAGGATTCCGTGCATGTCTGCCAGCTTCAACAGTACGATTTTGTCGTCTGTTGGAAGCAGAAGGTGTGAGGCGACATGGCCTCCTCACGTTCTCGTTTTGCTGAGAGCAACTCGAGGGTGTGAAGAGTCATTCGCTCCATTTCGGCTACTAATAAAACAGTCTTCCAACTGTCTTAAAACATTAACCAGAAAGTCGTCGGGCAGCGGACAATTTTCCGCCCAATTGCGAAAATCAGCGTGAACTGCATTATTTCCACGCACATTTTCAATGTCTGACCTTTCCAGTACGGGCGGTGACGAGCTTCATTCCGAGCCCAAAAATTCAGGCTCAAAAATGTCTTCGTCATTTCCCCAGGAATCGTCAAGATCCTCTCCCAAGTCTTCAACCAGAGATGCATAACTGCGTTCCCCAGTTCTCTCCCTTTTCCGTGAATTTTCCATAATAGTAAAATTCCGTACTCAAGACTTGACTTAAAGAAGGTATTTTTGAAGAAAAAAAATTTTCAGCACTCACACTTTTTTGTTGTTGTTGTTGCAAAGTCGTTTTTCGGTCTGAACCCTTTGTGAGGTTTATAGTCAGTCCGAATCAACTTCTAACATTAAACTTGCTTTAACTTTGAAAATTCAGTGTTCTTGAGTTAAGAGCTGCAATGCTTTCAAAATGATGAGATCTAAGTTAGCTCACCAATGATTTAATGCAACCTTCAACTCATAGCTTCCCAAGTGCGCTCCTTCACCTGTTCAGCTCTTACAAATGTCTGCGTGTCGGATTTTTATTCTCCAATACACAGTATTTTGCGTTTTTGGTCTTTACTTTCGTTGCAGAAAATTGGTGACTTTATTCCGTCCTTCCTTTACCATCCAGTCGGAATAAAGTGCAGTATTTTGCAGGTGCTCAACGAGTCTACAATTTACCTCCCATGTTCCATGTGATTTACGAATAAATGCAAAGATCGGTGTATTTTTTTATCCAAATTAATTATTTTATGGGTAGCTCTCCCCACAGCTAAGTTCCTTCCAACTGTTTTACTTGAATTCCCTTACGGAAAAGAAAGCGAGTTGCATTTTTAGTCCCGAAACCACTGGTGTGGTCCGAAAAAAAAATTCTGGCCACCGTAGTTTACTCAAGCCTCGGCTGAGTTCTACAGTTTGCCCTCAGATTTGGTCGCAAGCCTGTTCAAGAGGTGTTTACCTCAAGAATTTTTGCAGCCAAGTATATTTTGCTACTTAGTCACAGTCACTTAGTGAAAAATTTCGCAAAATCTTCTACCCAAGATGTTCTTATTTTTTTCCATCCCGAAGGTTTGGAAAATAAGACTATCCTATCCCGAAGGTTTAGGAATCCCGGTAGGCCCCCAAAATATGTAACTACTCAGGGAGTCGACGATTGGTTTCAAGATATACTCGAGCGCAATTCACACCTTAATGTACAGCTAGGGATCTGTACACAGAGTAGCACATATTAGGCACTGACAAATTTGCAGCCTTTCAGCCCTAACGCTCAGCTCTAGGAGGACCAACCTGTCGAGTTGTTCCTCCCTCACCAATTGCCTCCTGGACGCCCAAGTCCCACGTTTTATAGTGGGGCCAGAACAATAGAAGTAGCCTCAGGCTCTAGCCAACAAGTCCAGGCATGCCCCATTGGTCAAGCAATGGTGAAGGCCTAGTGCCCAGCTGTTGGCGTCCTGCCAAGTTCAGCAGTTGGGCTGAAGTCGGCAGGGCGCACAAGCAGCTCATGTAAATGCAAGGAGCACTGCGAGCGTTCACTCGTATTGCGCCCTGCTATACGTAAATAGCATGTTACACACCATGCAACAACAGCACCACCAAGAACTGGGGCCAACACATTCACAGCTGGAGGACCAGCCAAGGCGAATTCCGCCTTGTCCTCTGCATAACTCTCCAAAACAAGCTCCGAAAGGTCTTTACCACTGGAACCCAAAGACTGACAACACCCTGATCACTTGGATCACTTTGCAGTGCACTATAGTAGGCCGGCTTGGGGACAAAAATTGTTGGAATTGTTCACTTTCTGTGAAAAGCATGAAACTTGGTATGGATGCTCATGAAAGGGTAACTGGACAAAAATAGCTATGATAGGAAGTTCAAAACCCTCCCTGAGGGGGAGGGGGCCCCCAAACAAATTTTTTGGCTGTAACTCCTTAGCCGCCGACAAATCAAAAGCACAATGTGAAGCAAAAACGTTCAGCACACAATTCTGGACAAGAAATGTAGTATACGTCTTTTAGGTAAAAGCAACCATTGAACCCCAAAATCGTATTTCAAGTTTACCCCCACTTAATCTGCACGAGCGCTCCATTGTTCAATCGGTTGTTATAGTGAGGTTCGGTTTCAAAGTGCTTTTGCGAGCTTTCTAATACCCCGAATTGGAAATACTTTGGATTTTCTGAAAGGTGGGGATGTAGTCTTTCCATCAATCCTAATCGAAATCATTTAATTTGGATAGGGACCGTCGTACGTCCATTTGAAGGTGAAGAGGTAATCACATAAGGGCGAAAGCTTATGGTGATTTTCGGTTTCGAAGAGCTCTTGCGAGCTTTCTAATAGCCCGAATTGGACAGGTATAGAATTGTCTGAAAGGTGGGGATCTAGTCTTTCCATCAATCCTAACCGAAATGGTTTAATTTGGATACGGACCATTCTACATCCTGCGAGGTAATGGCGTAACAACAAAAGCTTATGGTGATTTTCGAATTCAAAGTAGTCTTGTGCGCCCTCTAATAGTCCTAAATGGACACACTTAGGTTTCTTTATTGCCAAAACATACTAACCTGATAATTTTAGCATTACATTCCTCGAATGTGATTGTTCCCCTGACTCCTGGAGGTTTCTTCCGGTGCTCGGACGCCTGCTTGCATGGCCCTACCGCGCATGCGCGTGGCAGTCCTCCCTTATAAAAGTGACAGCGTGCACACTATCGGCATTTATTTTCCTCCAGCGATCGCGTCGTCTATCGCCCCCACGCCGCTCTGTTCCCCGTCCTTTGTCCGCCCTGATCGCCGCATCGGGCGCCGTTCCGGCTGGTTGCCTGCCTCGGCATCTTCGACTTGTGGCTTTTGACGAACTCTACCGCCTCAGCGGCCTCAGCTCTTCACGCCGACACGCCCGACGGAGCCAGCCGTCTCAGCCGGCCTCAGTTTGCTTCGACCTTCTCCGACACTCATCGCCGTCTTTCGTCTGCATCGGCTCTTGGCTTTCCGACGGAGCGCCCCGCCCTCCCGGCCGTCACCCTCCGGCACGCCTCGACCAAGCCTCAGCTCTTTCGGCTGCCTCCCGAACCAGTTCCCGGATGTACCGTGGGTGGTGCAGACGAGCCACCTTACACTCGTTTCGGTTTCGATTGTTTCCGACAACGATTGTATTTGCTACCTGGCTTGTTCATATGATGTCATCCCGATCAAGCAACTGGGACAAGACTCGAGGCCTTGTTGGAATGAAGAACCAAGACTGTTCCTGTTGAAGCTCCACCCTTCTCAACAGTTCTGCTGCTCGTGTCATTTGTGGCTAAATCCCACGTTTTGAGTGAACAACCAAGACGGATGTCGTCTACACCTCTTGCTGCTTGTCTCGACCGTGGTTGACCCCACGTCTCGCGTGAAAATCAAGTCACCTGCTGCTGTCCACTGCTCGTCTCACTCGTGGCTAAAGCCAGGTTTTGAGTGAAGTACAAAACGGAAGCCGTTTGCACCCCTTGCTGCTTGTCTCGACCGTGGCTAACCCCACGTCTCGAGAGAAAATCAAGTCAACAGTTGCTGTCCACTGCTGCTCGTCTCACTCGTGGCTAAACCCACGTTTTGAGTGAAGAACCAAGACGGATGCCGTTTGCACCTTTCCTGCTCGTCCCACTCGTGTCTAAAGCCACGTTTTGAGTGAAGTACAAGACGGAAGACGTTTGCACCTTTCCTGCTTGTCTCGAGCGTGGCTAACCCTACGTCTCGGGTGAAAATCAAGTCGCCTGTTGCTGTCTACTGCTGCTCGTCTCACTCGTGGTTAGAAATTACCCACGTTTTGAGCGAACCAAGATGGAAGCCGTTTTCATCTCTTGCTGCTTGTCTCGACCGTGGTTGACCCCACGTCTCGAGTGAAAACCAAGACAACAGTTACTGTCCACTACTGCTCGTTTCATTCGTGGCTAAAACCCACGTTTTGATGAAGAACCAAGACGGATGCCGTTTGCACCTTTCCTGCTTGTCTCGAGCGTGGCTAACCCCACGTCTCGAGTGAAAATCAAGTTGCCTTCCTTCTTCGCCCGTCGTCGCCTTCGGCCCCGAGCCTGGTCTTCGGCTGCTCGTCGTTTGACTGCCGTGGATGAACATCACCTCCGTTACTGGACGTCTGGCCATCTCTAGCCCTACTCGTCTTTCGTCCGCTTCCTGTGGACCGTTCACTGTGACGCTCCTGGCTTGCCGTTTTCCAGCAAGTTTCCAGCCCGCATCCCTCCCCTGGCTCTCGTCCACCTTCTGTTCACCCTCCGGCTCTGACACCGCCATTAAGGTCCCGTCACCGTGGCTGCCACCTCCGCACGACACGCTCTTCGGCCCGTCTCCGGTCTGCCCATAGCCGGGACGCCGCCGTCGAGTCGGGGTTGTTGCTCTGGCCTCCCGCCTCTCTCATCTCGACACTTGAAGCTCCACTTCTCACTGGGCCAGCCGTGGAAGCCATTGTGAACTGGATCGTCCATCGACGGCCCCTGCCTCCGGCCTCCTCGCCGTCTTCGTCCGCCTCGCCTCCGCACGCTTCACTCCCGGCCCGTCTCCAGTCTGCCCATAGCCGGGACGTCGCCATCGAGTCGGAGTTGTTGCTCCAACACTTCGACATTGACATTTGAAGCTTCACGTCTCACCGGACTAGCCGTAGAAGTAGTTGTGAACTGGATCGTCCATCGACGGCCCCTGCCTCTCACTCCCTCGCCGTCTTTCATCCGCCACGCTGATGCCGTATCCACTCAACCCGTCTCCAGTCTGTCCATAGCCGGGACGTCACCGTCAAGTCGGGATTGTTGCTCCAGCCTCTCGTCTCCCGCCACGACATTGAAGCTCCTCGTTTCCACGCCTGCCATGGTTGCAATAATGGACTGAACCGCCCATCGTCGGCTCCGCCTCTGGCTCGCCGTCTTTCGCCCGCCCCACTGATGCCGTAGCTACTGTACGTTCCACTCTTCGGCCCGCCTCCGGTCTGCCCATAGCTGGGACGTCGCCGTCAAGTTGGGGTTGTTGCTCAGGCCTCTCGCCTCTCCCGTCGACGTATTTGGAGCTCCACAGTTTTTTCCATGCCAGCCAAGGCAGCAACCGTGAACTGGATCCCAATGGACGACCCGTTCCTACGGTTCCTCCGCTGTCTTTCGTTCGCCTTTGCCCCGGCTCGCTCTTTGGCCCTCCGCTACGTGTACGTCATCACGGAACCCTGATGCCAAGCGTCAAGCGTCAAGCCTCAAGCGTCTTTTGTCTGCATATTCTCTGCTATAGCCCATAGGGGGCCCTACATCTGACCTTCCCCGACTGCCTGTCTTCCGATCTCTTCTGGATCACCAGATTGTGTTGTCACCAATGAACTTGTCCTCGGATCCCTCCCTGCATCCCTCCTGGCCACCAGTTCATCCCGACGCCGCCCTGACGTTTCTCGACGACGACGACGTCGCCGCCACTCTCCCAACCTCCACGTCTTTCGTCCGCCTCACGGTTGCAGTGCCGCATTGTCCCAGGATGAAAGCTTGTTAAGCTGGAACTCTCTACCCGCTCCATGTCTCCCCCCGCTCCACGCCTCTCGTCCGTCTTACAATTATGATGTTAAAACCGCTCTGCACTGGACGAAGGTCCGCTCACCAAGGAACTCCGAAAACGGTTGCCCTGCCACCTAGGTGACCTGTCTAAACCAGGTAACCTCCGGCTACGCTGCATTACACCCACTTCGCATTCATGATCACACGGCCCTCCTCCTTCTTGCCGGATCACCGTTCCATCGGCATCCTGACCCATCAACCGCCGCCCTGCCTTGATGTGGTCCTGCGCTACCCGCTGACCTCGTCGCCGGCTCCTGTCCGCCCACTACCGACCGATAACTCATCTGTCGCCGTCCGCCGCTGGCCTCCTCCCGGGAGATCCCTCTCCCTACGGCCGACCTCCTGCTCCCTTACATCCGGCCGAAAGCTCACGGTTGCTCCAGCCCACCACGCTAGCCTTCATGCTGGTCCTCGCCTCACCCTGTTTCGAGCAAGTTTTTCTTTCGCACGGCACATCTGAGCCCCTCTCTGCCGCTCCCAGCCATCTCTCGTGCCATCTCTCGAGCTATTATACCAACTTGCATGCAATGTTGCAAGGCCTTCACACCCTGGCTAAATAATGGAAAGAAACGTCTAGACTGCTTCACCATGCCTCTCCCTTCACGCAAAGGATGTCATGACTTTCCTACTACTCCTCGCAAGCAAGTCCGGATCCCGGCCGTAAGGCTCCACGCTCCGACCGAAAGTCACCCCATCTCGGCCGAAAGACGGTTACTTCTTCCGCCTTCCTCTTACTATACGGCTCCGCCGGACCGCCGCATCTCCTCTCCCCGCCTTTCAACCGGCACAAGTCTCCGCTTTCCAGCTTGACACCGTCCGAAAGTTAACTCCTACTTTCAGCCGAGAAACCAAAAGCCCTTCCGGCCCGTTCCCCCTCGCTCCCGCTCCGGCCAATGCAACCAGCAGGAGTGAGCCGCAATTCTTGACCGCCGCAGCTCCTCTCCTGCCTTCCAGCTGGCGCAAGTCTTCGCCTCTTGATCCCAGCTTGACACCGTACGAAAGTTAACTCCTACTTTCAGCCTAGAAATCGACAGTCATTTCGGCCCGTTTCCCCTCGCTTCCGCTCTGGCCAACGCAACCAGCATGAGCGAGCCGCAAATCCTGACCGCCGCAGCCGCCACTCGTCACCAGGGGGCAGGAGCCCTTTTTCATTGAAACCACGACACCTCCCGCCCCTCCTGCCTTCCAGTCGGCATAAGACTTCGCCTCTTCTTCCCAACTTGGCAGAAAATCAACACAGAAACTCTAGGTTTTTCTTCAACCTTTTCGAAGATCACCGCAACTCTGCTTCTCCGCTCGATTGAGCCGAAATGACTAACGACTAGTCATACAACACCAACCCGGGTCCTTCTTTAGCACAACTCCCTCTCCTCTCTGACCCGCTTTCTACCGCATGGAACCACACAAGAGTTAATTTTAAGACCATGGTAACTCATAACATTCACGGCAATCTCCGCTGAAACCCATCATCTTGAGGGAATCCATCGACCTCCACCTCACACAACCTGACGCAAGGGTAGCGAATGTAATCGGACTACACCTGTACAATAGTCAATCCCCCTTAAGCACTCAGAACGCAGCAGAAGCAAGCCACCCACAATGGAAGCTAAAACATTCAAGATGGAAGCAAGCCAACCGGTGAAGAGATCAAATGAACAAACTCCGAAGTTCATCAACTGTTCTGGACAAAGTGCGAAGTTTCCAACAACTTTTTGGGGGACAGCCTGCTTGCATCCCGGGGCGCTGGTCAGGGCGGTGCCCGCCACCAAACATGACGAGGTCAACTGATAATGCTAAAATTATCAGGTTAGCATGTTTTGGCAATAAAGAAAGAACATTTTGCCGGCCCCAGTCAGGCCGGCTAAAAATGGTTTCTTTTTGCCTAAAACATACTAACCTAAATTCCCGCCCTGCCTCCCCTCTCGAGTCACCGCCTGACATATTGAGAGTAAAATGAATGCCGATAGCGTGCACGCTGTCGCTTTTATAAGGGAGGACTGCCACACGCATGCGCGGTAGGGGCATGCAAGCAGGCGTCCGAGCACCGGAAGAAACCTCCAGGGGAACAATCACATTCGAGGAATGTAATGCTAAAATTATCAGGTTAGTATGTTTTAGGAAAAAAGAAACCATTTTTAGCCGGCCTGGCTGGGGGCCGGCAAAATGTTCGTTTTCTGAAAGGTGGGATCTATTCTTTCCATCAATCCTAACCGAAATGGTTTAATTTGGA
>JAHWFP010040073.1:4560-18136 GCA_023313725.1 Lithobius niger | reverse complement strand
AGGTGGGGATCTATTCTTTCCATCAATCCTAACCGAAATGGTTTAATGTGGATACGGACCATTCTACATCCTGCGAGGTAATGGCGTGGCAACAAAAGCTTATGGTGATTTTCGAATTCAAAGAAGTCTTGTGCGCCCTCTAATAGTCCTAACTGGACACGCTTAGGTTTTTCTGAAAGGTGGGGATCTAGTCTTTCCATCAATCCTAACCGAAATGGTTTAATTTGGATACAGACCATTCTACATCCTGCGAGGTAATGGCGTAGCAACAAAAGCTTATGATGATTTTCGAATTCAAAGTAGTCTCGTGCGCCCTCTAATAGTCCTAAATGGACATGTTTAGGTTTTTCTGAAAGGTGGGGATCTATTCTTTCCACCAATCCTAACCAAATTTGTTTAACTTAGATACAAATATAAATATGAACATTACAATGGCACTTTGAAATTTAAACTAGCCACTACACCAATTACAGCTGTACGTTTAAACGGGCGTAGGACGGTACCTATCACAGATAAACAGTTTTGGGTAGGCTTGATGGAAAGAATGGATCCCTACCTTTCAGAATATGCCAAGCATGTCCATTTTGGGCTATTAGAAAGCTCACAAGAGCACTTTTAGAAACGAAAATCACCATTATCTTTCGCCACTATGCCATTACCTCTTCACCTTCAAATGGGCGTAGGACGGTCCCTTAAGGGTTAAATGGTTTAACGAGCGTTAACTACTCCTGGTCATCTGCCCGACGCCTTAAGGCCCTATGTCTGCAACAGCCAGATTCCCAAGGACGGTCCCTATCTAAGTTAAACAATTTAAGTTAAACAATTTCGGTTAGGATTGATGGAAAGAATAGATCCCCACCTTTTAGAAAACCCTAAGCATGTCCATTTCGGGCCATTATAGGCCTCGCAAGAGCACTTTGAACTTTGAAACTGAACCTCACTATAGCAACCAACTGAACAATGGAGCGCTCGTGGGAATTAAAGTGGGGAGGGGGGGACTTGAAATACGATTTCGGGGTTCAATGGTTGCTTTTACCTAAAAGACGTATACCACATTTCTTGTCCAGAACTGTGTGCTGAACGTTTTTGCTTCACTTGTGCTTTTGATTTGTCGACGGCTAATGAGTTACAGCCTAAAAACATTTTTGGTGGGGCCCTACCCCCCCCCCCCGGTCGAATTTGCTGTCCTAGCTATTTTTTTGGCAGTCCCCCTTCCTGTGCATCCATACCAAATTTCATGCTTTTCACAGAAAGTGAACAATTCAATCCTCTAGCCACCCTACTACCAGGAGGAGCAAGAGTAACCTCCATTGAGTCGGTTTGACCTTCATCATCGCAAGGGAGAAAGCGGTTACCAGTGATCTTGTTGGATGATGGTGAACAGCCCGGACTAGATTACTTCTTGGGGCCCTTACTCCTCTTAAAGGGCAAGTACATCCATTTTGACATGCATGCTTTAATTTTGGATCACTTAGGGGTTTTAGGGTTTTAGCGATCGTTAACCGCACCCGGTCATTTGCCCGACGAAGCCCAAAGGCCCTATGTCTGCAGGGCCTATGTCTGTGTGTTTGGATCACTTACACAATAACTAAACACAAGAACTGCGGTAAGAATACGTTACGTACGTCCGATACAACAATTTAATTATTGTATCACCAAAACACGATACGGAGACTGCCATTGTTTTGCGGGAACGCGGAGAAATTAATGCCGACAGATTTCTTGATTTCGACTCACAGCCGATTGAGATAGCTCTATTGGCTGTGAGAGCTCAAGCGTCCGACGGCCTTAGCTGGCCACTACTACTGTCGGCCAGCTAAGGCCGTCAGACGCTTGAGCACTCAAAGCCAATAGAACTATCTCAATCGACTGCGAGTCGAAATCAAAAGTGATATCTGTCGGCATTAATTTCTGCCCGTTCCAGCAAAACAATGGTGGTCTCCGTATCGTATTTTAGTGATGCAATAATTAAATTGTAGTATCGGACGTACGTAAGGTATTCTTACCGTAATTCTTGTGTTTAGTTATTGTGTAAGTGATCCAAAAGTAAAGCAAGCGTGTCAAAATGGATGTAATTACCCTTTAAGGAACAAAATCCTCCACTCCTTTCCGTTCACATTCAATGCATCACAGAAATGCGTAGACGGGATGAAAACCTTCTGCAACAAACGGTGCGAGCAAACCGTCCAATGTTGCCAATGGTGCATCAAACACCACCGGTGCGTGTCACGGGCTTCGGCTAGTGCACGGTATGGTGAACTAAAACGTTTAGTTTTAGTAGAGGCATCTTTTAGCTGTATTAATTGTCCAGTTGTAAATGAATTTTGTAAAAAATATGAAGTGCCAGGGCATCAGCTTCCATCTATGTTCTATTTTTACTTCATAGTAAAGGTTCGTATCCAAACATAAACGAACCTTTCCAAATATTGACCTTCGTAAAATTGTAAAATATAACAAAAACTTAATTGGAGTGACATCTTTTATATTACGACAAGAGCTTAAAACGATAAAATTTGACTACTGCGTAACCGATTTAAAAAAATATTAATAGAATAAGGGCAATTTAGTTTTATTCATATCAGTAAATCTTGATTTTTGCCGTCTTACTGTTATTTAAAGAAACCCATAAGCTCAAATGTTACTGCTATGCAAGCCAATCTTCAGTGTTCGTAAAGATGTCGTGCAAGTATAACTCGCTACCAACAGTGGCTCCCTCTGGTAAAGGGAAAGATAGACAATGTAGGCAATGGGTTTGAGAGAGCGACTGACTCTGGGTGATGCAACAATCATCGCAACAATTTGTTGAGTGAACACTAATTCGGTCTTGTGCGCCTCGCCTATTGTTACAAATGTTGCAGCATTGCATTCTGGGGCCACTGCCGCCTCCTGTCCTTTTTATGAAAATTCTCGTGTGCAAACGAACTCTAAGGGCTCCCTCACGCTGGGCGGACAGGTCGTCGCGGCCAAAAAACCCGGCAAATTGCCGCGGGGCCACTTCTTTTTCATTGATAATTCTCGATCACGTGGTGAAAAATGAACACGGAGCAAGTATGGTCGCCCTGTGGTCGCCTGCACGACGCTCGGGATCCCAGTGGCCGCCTCGTCCAAGTGCGCATTGCTTCATTCACCGTAAGCATTCTCATTGGCCGCGGCCACCTGGCCACCGTGTGTGCGGGGGCCCTAATGAAGTAGCTGATAACAACTGAAACAATGATCACTTCCATAAACTTATCGAACAACTCAGAGCTGAAGCCCCCCACTTACGAACTACTTTGAGGAGGTAGGGCTTCAGCGCTGGGTTGTTCGATGAGTTTATGAAAGTTCCCAATAAATACACCATCGTCACTATTAATCTATAATAGACGCTATCTTGAAATTAGTCGGCCATTTTGAAATGTTGCTAATTATTGTCCGATTTCCATCAAATTTAGAAGGTAGACGAAATAGTTAATTCGAAATGGAACAATGACTATGCTGCATTATCACAGTTAGTTTGTAGTGGGCGCCATATTGAAATTAGGTGGCCGTTTTGAAATGATCCTAATTGTTATCAGATTTCCTTTAACTTTAGAACTTAGACGAATTAGTTGAAATTTGAAATTTGTTTAGTAGGGCCGAAGCCACACGTCCTGCTACAATAGCTAACTTACATACTAATACAAACTTAATCTAACTACTAACAGCCAATTAACCGACCCCAAGAAATACCACAAGCATAGGCTGCATCGTTTCAAACGCCATTCTTCACAGCCCGATATGGGTCATACGACCATGAATCTCAAATTTGTTTTTACTTTGCAGTAAGGTTACGTTTCAAAATATAAACGAACCTATCAAAATATTAACTTTTGTAGAATTGTAACCGTTGTTAAACTGACAAATATAACTAAAATTTGATTGGCGTGAGATCTCTTATTTTGCGACAAACGCTTAAAACGACCAAATTTCACTGCTGCCTAAGCGATTAAAAAAATTAATAGAAAAAGGGCAGTTTTTTTCTTTTATTCATATCACTAAATCTTCATTTTTGCCGTTTAACTGCTGTTTAAATAAACCCATAAGCTGAAATTTTACTGCTATTTTAGGATATATCAAGCTAATCTTGTCCATAAAGATATCGTGTAAGTATAACTCGCTGCCAATGGTGGCTCCCTCTGGTAACAGAAAAGAAGTAACAGGTAATGGGTTTGAGAGAGCGACTGACTCTGAGTGAATAAACAAGCATCGTAACAATTTGTTCGAGTGAACACTATTTCGATTTGTGTGCCTCACCTATTGTTGCCCCATTGCATTCCGGGGCCGCTTCACCGCTGCCGCCTCCAGTCCATTTTCTGAAAATTCTCATTTGTAAACGAACTCACGCCGGCCGTGCTAGTGAAGAAGTTGATACCAACTGAAACAATGATCACTTTCATAAACTTATCGAACAACTCAGTGCTGAAGCCCCACTTACGAACTACTTTGAGGAGGTGAGGCTTCATCGCTGAGTTATTCGACGAGTTTATGAAAGTTCCCAAGGAATACACCATCGTCACTTTTAATCTGTAATAGACGCCATCTTGAAATTAGTCGGCCATTTTGAAATGTTGTTAACTATTGTCCGACTTCCGTCAAATTTAGAAGGTAGACGAAATAATTAATACCAAATGAAACAATGAATATGCCCCATCATGACTGTTAGTCTGTAGTGGGTGCCATCTTGAAATTAGGTGGCTGATTTGAAATGGTCCTTGGGGACAACAATTGTATACGCTAGTTTTCGATAAGCCATATATTCGTTGCAAAACAGTCCATTTGTCTTCGTCAGGTTAAATGTTTAATTCAAGGTTTTGCTGGATCCTACATGCCGCATCACTTCGATCGGGATTTGAATTCGGTGCCCCCGATGTGGCCATCTGTATTTGTCAGGCATCCGCACTGCTTTCCATTTTCATACTAAATAGTCTGAGATATCATCCTGAACGAGATGGCGAATATTGGGTTTGGAAGATCGCTGTAATTTCATCAGCGGTGTGCTCGTGCGTACAAAGTGCTGAATTGCAAGTGATTCGAGCTCGAGGGTTCTTAGGTGTCGAACTTTAACGGAATTAGACACAAGACGGGTGGATGTCCCCCTCTCAGGCTACGGGGTGTTTCGTGTCCATGTGATGGGACGCAATGCTGTTTTTTTCCCACCCGATTCTTTGTGTCGGCTTTGTGCTCTTTCAAAAGAGCCTTCAGTCCACTCCTCGTCTCCCCTCTATACACAGCATCTCATCCCCAGTTGATACTCACAACGCCCTCAACAATATACGCACAGGTGAACCATCCTCAGACTTTTCCTCATTCACTACCTCCCTGGGAGACTCCTCACTGTCCTTCCGTTTTTCGGTTCTCACTGGCCCTTTCAGCTTCCCCACACTTTACTCGTTGCATGTTCTCGACTATGTGTGTCATGAACTTCACCTTGGGGAGGATGTGTAAATTCAGGCCCATATAGTTCTTAAGATAGGTAATGAAGCCTGGATGTGACATGATGCGCTTCACAATCAACAACATGGACAAAACTCACCTTTTACCATTTGTTGTCCCACCACACCCGAAAAATGCAGGCGTCAATGCCCGGACAAATGTAGTGAGGGAACAAAGAGAAAGGGGTCCCCTCCTGGACAAGCACCCTAATGCTTGACGGCGAAGATCCAGAAATCCCACTAAAGCCCTGAAATACCGGGGCCAGGCACACAAGCAGCTTAGCCTCAACCAAGCCCGAAATGTTTGCCCTACACCCCAATTCAATAATGCTCATCAATTTCGATGCCCCCCCCCCCTCCAGATATTCCATTAACAGATCCTGAACCTAACCGATTTACCCAGAGTGCTCATTAATATTCTGATAAATAAACACATTTTGCAAATCTACATCTACGGCATGCTCCGACACCACTTGCACTCTGTAACAACAGTACCACCAACAACTGAGGCCAACATATTCACAGCTGGAGGACCAGCCAAGGCAACTTCCGCCTTGTCCTCCGAAGAATTCACCAAAAGGAGCTCAGAAAGGTCTTCGACACCGGAACACAAATTCACGCTTTCTTCCTGACTGAAAGCACTCTGATCACTCGGACTACTTTGTAGTGCACTGGGAGGTGCAAGAGTGTCCTCCATTGAGTCGGTTTGACCTTCATCCTCCAAAGGGGAAAAGTGGTTACCAGCCAGCTTAGCTTTTTGTTGGATGGTGGCGAACAGCCCGGACTAGAACATTTCTTGATACTCTTCATCCTCCTAGGGAGCCTAATCGTCTACTCCTTCCCGTTAAGTAGGGCCGAAGCCCGAAGCCATACGCCCTGCTACAATAGCTAACTTACATACTAATACAAACTTAATCTAACTACTAACAGCCAATTAACCGACCCCAAGAAATACCACAATGAATGAGTCATCGTCACTGTTAGTCTGTAATGGGCACCATCTTGAAATTAGGCAGCTATTTTGAAATTAAGCTTATCATCTCATTTTTCGGATAACTCCATGGGGTGTTTTACTTTGAAAGTTAAAAAATTCATACTCACTACTCATTCCAGAAACGCTCATTTTCCAAAATCGGGACAACAACTGCATCCGCAAATTTTCGACAAAATATTTATTCATTGCAAAACAGTCAACTTGACTTCGTCAGGTTAAACTTTTAATTCAAGGTTTTGCTGGATCCTACACGCTACGTCATGTGGCCATCTGTCTTTGTCAGGGATACGCACTGTTCTCCACTTTCGTACGAAATAGTCTGAGAGATCACGGTGAACGAGATGGTGAATATTGGGTTTGGAAGGTCTCTGTGGATGCATCAGCGGTGTGCTCTTGAGCTCCAAGTGCTGAATCGCAAGTGACCCGAGCTCGAGGGCTCTTATGATTGTCGATCTCTAGCGGAATTAGACACGAGAAGGGGGGTTATCCCCTCCCAGGATACGGGGTGTTTCGTTTCCAGGTGATGGGGTGCAATGCTGTTTTTTGCCACCCGATTCCTTGTGTCGGCTTTGTGCTCTTTCAAAAGAGCCTTCACTCCACTCCTCGTCTCCCCTATATACACAGCATCACATCCCCACTTGATCACAACGCCCTCAACAATATACTCACAGGTGGACCATCCTCAGACTTTTCCTCACTCACTACCCTCCCTGGGAGACTCCTCACTGCCCTTCTGTGTCTTACTTCTTGTGTTGTAAGGATGTTCAACAGCAGGCTGTAATGTTCTCCTACCTTGCAGCATGGCCCTTTCAGCTTCCTTGCACTCTACTCTTTGCATGCTCTCGACTCCGTGTGTTAGGCATTTCACCTTGGGGAGGATGTGCAACTTCAGCCCATAGAGTTCTTAAGGTAGGTAATGAAGCCTTGATGTAACATGATGTGCTACGCAACCAACAACATGGACAAAACCCACCTTCAACCATTTGTTGTCCCACCACACCCGAAAAATGCAGGCATCAATGCCCGAACAAGTGTAGTGAGGGAACAAACAGAATGAGATCCCCTCTCGGACAAGCACCCTAATGCTTGACGGAGAAGGTCCAGAATTCCCACTATAACCCTAAATCACCGGGGCCAGGCACGCAGGCTGCTTAGTCTCAGTCAAGCCCAAAATGTTCGCACTACAACGCAATTCAACAATGCTCTCAATCTAGATGCTCCCCCCCCCCACCGATATTCCGCAAACAGATCCTGAACCAAACCTGTTTCCCCGGAGCCCACATTAATGTCCTCATAAATAAACACATTTTGTAAATCTACATCTACGCCATGCTTCGAAACCACTTTCCACTCTGCAACTACAGCACTACCCCTTGTATAAAAATCGATAACCGTTCGATTCTCACCAATAAGTGATTTATACCACGGTTCGGCCGTCAAGCTAACTCATACTTAATTAAAACGTTTTGTGTTTGTGAAAACTGCTTCAAGAAATATAGTAATTCGTATGTCAAAATGAATGAAGGTCATTCCATTTTAGTTAGTGGAAGGGGAGTGGGTTTTAAATGGGCAAGTCCTTTGGCAGGTAGGCAGACTGTGATCTACGCTCAAGTTTGTGGAGGGAGTAGGGTGGGTGGGAGTTTGACAGACACGCCGTTGTAAGGTTTGGCTGGTAAGCTCGCACGTGTTTTCGAAGCTGTGGAGTGATTAAACTTCAATATGTGAGGCCGCAGGGATAGAAGGACATTGTAAGACATTGTGGCAAAGTAAGTAAGTCTGTGTGCGTTTGTAGTTTAAAAATTGTTTCAAATCATACGTAATAGCCTAATAAGTCTATCGGTATAAATGAAGGTCATTCCATTTTAGTTTGTGGAGACGGAGTTACTATACTTAGTTATGGGCCAGACATGTGAGAGTTAGCTGGGTTAAGAATTCTTTCAGGGCATTTCGGCAAGTTAAGTAATTCCTTTTGTACGATTTTATTGCTTTACGTTTTCGACGTTGTATTTGGTTGTTGTTGTGTGCGTTCCCGTCGCGTGATCCAGAAGTGTCAAAAGTGAGGTTATCGGCAAAAGTGTGGGATAACTTGATAACCCACACTTTTTGCGATGACTCACACTTCCGGTGACGGTTAACGAGATTTAACTTACGGAAATGTAGCATGGGGTACAGTCAGCGTGACGTCATAGCAGTGGTATAAGCTGTATTAATTGTCTAGTTCTAAATGAACTTTCTATAAACTGTCAAGTGCCAGCGCAATGAAGCATAGGCGCATCGTTTCAAACGCCATTCTTCACAGCCCGATATGGGTCTCACCACCATGAATCTCAAATTTGTTTTTACTTTGTAGTAAGGTTACGTTTCAAAATATAAACGAACCTATCAAAATATTAACTTTTGTAGAATTGTAACCGTTGTTAAACTGACAAATATAACTAAATTTTGATTGGCGTGAGATCTTTTATTTTGCGACAAACGCTTAAAACGATAAAATTTCACTACTGCCTAAGCGATTAAAAAAATTAATAGAAAAAGGGCAGTTTTTTTCTTTTATTCATATCACTAAATCTTGATTTTTGCCGTTTAACTGTTGTTTAAATAAACCCATAAGCTGAAATATTACTGCTATTTTAGGATATATCAAGCTAATCTTGTCCATAAAGATATCGTGTAAGTATAACTCGCTGCCAATGGTGGCTCCCTCTGGTAACAGAAAAGAAGTAACAGGTAATGGGTTTGAGAGAGCGACTGACTCTGGGTGAATAAACAAGCATCGTAACAATTTGTTCGAGTGAACACTATTTCGATTTGTGTGCCTCACCTATTGTTGCCCCATTGCATTCCGGGGCCGCTTCACCGCTGCCGCTTCCAGTCCATTTTCTGAAAATTCTCATTTGTAAACGAACTCACGCCGGCCGTGCTAATGAAGAAGTTGATACCAACTGAAACAGTGATCACTTTCATAAACTTATCGAACAACTCAGCGCTGAAGCCCCACTTACGAACTATTTTGAGGAGGTGGGGCTTCAGCGCTGAGTTATTCGACGAGTTTATGAAAGTTCCCAATGAATACACCATCGTCACTTTTAATCTGTAATAGACGCCACCTTGAAACTAGTCGGCCATTTTGAAATGTTGTTAACTATTGTCCGACTTCCGTCAAATTTAGAAGGTAGACGAAATAATTAATACCAAATGAAACAATGAATATGCCCCATAATGACTGTTAGTCTGCAGTGGGTGCCATCTTGAATTTAGGTGGCTGTTTTGAAATTATCCTTGGGGACAACGCTAATTTTCTACAAACCATATATTCGTTGCAAAACAGTCCATTTGACTTCGTCAGGTTAAACGTTTAATTCAAGGTGTTGTTGGATCGTACATGCCGCATCACTTCGATCGGGATTTGAATTCTGCACCCCCGATGTGGCCAACTATATTTGTCTGGGATGCGCACTGCTCTCCACTTTCATACTAAATAGTCTGAGATATCATGCTGAACGAGATGGCGAATATTGGGTTTGGAAGATCGCTGTAATTTCATCAGCGGTGTGCTCGTGCACCCAAAGTGCTGAATTGCAAGTGATTCGAGCTCGAGGGTTCTTAGGTGTCGAACTTTAACGGAATTAGACACAAGACGGGTGGATGTCCCCCTCTCAGGCTACGGGGTGTTTCGTGTCCATGTGATGGGATGCAATGCTGTTTTTTGCCACCCGATTCCTTGTGTCGGCTTTGTGCTCTTTCAAAAGAGCCTTCACTCCACTCCTCGTCTCCCCTATATACACAGCATCACATCCCCACTTGATACTCACAACGCCCTCAACAATATACGCACAGGTGAGCCATCCTCAGACTTTTCCTCATTCACTACCTCCCTAGGAGACTCCTCACTGTCCTTCCGTTTTTCGGTTCTCACTGGCCCTTTCAGCTTCCCCACACTCTACTCGTTGCATGTTCTCGACTATGTGTGTCATGAACTTCACCTTGGGGAGGATGTGCAAATTCAGGTCCATATAGTTCTTAAAGTAGGTAATGAAGCCTGGATGTGACATGATGCGCTTCACAACCAACAACATCGACAAAACTCAACTTTTACCATTTGTTGTCTCACCATACCCGACAAATGCAGGCGACAATGCCCGGACAAATGTAGTGAGGGGAGAAAGGGGTCCCCTCCTGGACAAGTACCCTAATGCTTGACGGAGAAGGTCCAGAAATGCCACTAAAACCCTAAATCACCGGGGCTAGGCACACAGGCAGCTTAGCCTCAACCAAGCCCGAAATATTTGCCCTACACCCCAATTCAAAAATTCTAATCAATTTAGATGCCCCCCCCCCCTCCAGATATTCCACGAACAGATCCTGAACCAAACCTATTTTCCCATGAGCGCACATTAATAGTCTGATAAATAAACACATTTTGCAAATCTACATCTACGCCATGCTCCGACACCACTTTGCACTCTGTAACAACAGCACCACCAACAACTGAGGCCAACACATTCACAGCTGGAGGACCAGCCAAGGCAACTTCCGTCTTGTCCTCCAAAGAACTCTCCAAAACGAGCTCATAAAAGTCTTCGACACCGGAACACAAATTCACGCTATCTTCCTGACTGAAAGCACTCTGATCACTCGGACTACTTTGCAGTACAATAAGAGGTGCTAGAGTAACCTCCATTGAGTCGGTTTGACTTTCATCCTCCAAAGGGGAAAAGTGGTTACCAGCCAGCGCTAGCATCTTGTTGGATGGTGGCGAACAGCCCGGATTAGAGAACTTCTTGATACTCTTCATCCTCCTAGGGAGCCTAATCGTCCACTCCTTCCCGTTAACGTTCAGTGGATCGCAGAAATACGTAGACGGGATATATGCTTCTGCAGCAAACGCGAGAGACCAAACTGTCCCAGTGTTGCAAACGGTGCATCAAACACTACCCGGGCATCATCTAGTGTACGTTATGGTCCACTAAAACATTAAGTTTTAGTAGAAGTGTCTTTTAGCTGTATTAATTGGCTAGTTCTAAATCAATTTTCTAATACCTGAAAAGCGCCAGGGCATCAGCTGCATCGTTTCAAATCAGTCTGGACAGTCCGATAACTCAATATCTATTTTTCCTTTGTAGTAAGGTTACGTTCTAAAATATAAACAAACCTTTTGTAGAATTGTAACCGTTATTAAACTGACAAATACAACTAAAATTTAATTGGAGTGAGATCTTTTGTTTTGCGACAAGAGCTTAAAACGACAAAATATAACTACTGCCTAACCGATTTAAACAAATTAATAGAAAAAGGACAGTTTTTTCTTTTATTCATATCACTAAATCTTGATTTTTGCTTTTTAACTGTTGTTTTAAATAAACCCATGAGCTGAAATGTTACTGCTATTTTAGAATATAACATGGTAATCTTGTCCGTAAAGATATTGTGCAAGTATAACTCGCTGCCAATGGTGGCTCCCTCCGGTAACAGAAAAAAAATAACAGTGTAGGTAATGGGTTTGAGAGAGCAACTGACTATGGGTGATAAAACAAGCGGCGTAACAGTTTGTTCGAGTGAACACTAATTCGATTTATGTGCCTCACCTATTGTTGCCCCATTGTTGAAGCATTGCATTCTGGGGCCGCTGCCACCTTCTGTCCATTTTCTGAAAATTCTCATGTGTAAACGAACTACCGCCGGCCGTGCTAATGAAGAAGCTGGTACCGACTGAAACAATGATCACTTTCATAAACTTATCGAACTACTCAGCACTCAAGCCCCACTTACGAACTATTTTGAGGAGGTTGGGCTTCAGCACTGAGTTATTCGACGAGTTTATGAAAGTTCCCAAGGAATACACCATCGTCACTATTAATCTGCATTGGCCGCCATCTTGAAATTAGTCGGCCATTTTGAAATGTTATTAAATATTGTCCGATTTTCTTCATATTTAGAAAGTAGACGAAATAATTAATACCAAATAAAACAATGAATATGCCCCGTCATGACTGTTAGGATGAAGTGGGTTCCATCTTGAAATTAGGTGGCTATTTTGAAATGATCCTTCGGGAGTAGACGCTAATTTTCTACAAACCATATATTCGTTGCAAAACAGTCCATTTGTATTCGTCAGGTTAAACGTTTAATTCAAGGTTTTGCTGGATCCTACATGCCGCATCACTTCGATCGGGATTTGAATTCGGCAACCCCGATGTGGCCATCTGTATTTGTCAAGGATGCGCACTGCTCTCCACTTTCATACTAAATAGTCTGAGAGATCATGGTGAACGAGATGGCGATTATTGGGTTTGGAAGGTCGCTGTAATTTCATCAGCGGTGTGCTCGTGCGCCCAAAGTGCTGAATTGCAAATGATTCGAGCTCGAGGGCTCTTAGGTGTCGAACTTTAACGGAATTAGACACGAGAAGGGTAGATGTCCCCCTCCCAGGCTACGGGGTGTTTCGTTTCCATGTGATGGGATGCAATGCTGTTTTTTGCCACCCGATTCCTTGTGTCGGATATGTGCTCTTTCTAAAGCGCCTTCACTCCACTCCTCGTCTCCCCTAAACGTATACACAGCATCACTTCCCCACTTGATACTTATAGCGCCCACAACAATATACTCACAGGTGGACCATCCTCAGACTTTTCCTCACTCACTACCTCTTCTGGGAGACTCCTCACTGCCCTTCTGTTTCTGTTCTCACTGGCCCTTTCAGCTTCCTCGCACTCTACTCTTTGCATGCTCTCGACTCTGTATGACATGTATTTCACCTTGGGGAGGATGTGCAAATTCAGGCCCATAGAGTTCTTAGGGTAGGTAATGAAGCCTGGATGTGTCATGATGTGCTTCACAACCAACAACAAGGGACAAAACCCCACCTTCTACCATTTTTTGTCCCACCACACCCGAAAAATGCAGGCGTCAATGCCCGGACAAGTGTAGTGAGGGAACAAAGAGAAAGGGGGTCCCCTCCTGTACAAGCACCTTAATGCTTGACGGTAAAGGTCTAGAAATTCCACTAAAACCCTGAATCACCGTGGCCAGGTACACAGGCAGCTTAGCCTCAACCAAGCCCGAAGTGTTTGCCCTACACTGACTGAGGTTGGCGCTAATGACCAAGTTGTTGACGCGCCATTAAGCCTCAATT
>JAHWFP010040071.1:186714-203028 GCA_023313725.1 Lithobius niger | reverse complement strand
CAAAGGTGTCGAAATATTAGTTTGTGTTTTAGCTGCAAGTGCGTCTGGCTTCATATTTATTACATCTATTTATCGCACTCCACATACGTACGGCTTGGAACAATAATTAGCCATCTCTGTTCTGAATGTTCCATTTGATTTGTGAGATGTGAACTGTATTACAATATTAACGTTTTAGTTACGTCCTTTCCGTTGTATTTTTCCCCCCTTTCTCAACTAATATAAAAGGAAAATGAAGAAAAGCTAATATTAAAAACATGTTCCTAAAAAAAAAAAACCATAGGGCTCCTATTATCAAGGGCGCATCTGCCATTGGCCAGTCCGACCCTGCATCGGATTCCGAGTATGCCAGAACAGAAGTTTGGTTTGGGTCGTCTGTTATATCTCTATCGCCCAGCATCTCAAAATTTACGTGAAGACTTGTACGTGGCAGTTGTGGCTGTGCATTTCTCAGATACTGCATATGTTGAAATACCTTTTTAATACAGGACGGAAAAGCCAATAACTCAAGATGGGTTAAATAAATACGCATGCAAACCTATTTACGTTGCCTTTTGGACTTGTCAGAGTATTTTTCTTATTTTGATAACGATGCTAGTCGTTGCCTTGGGACCGTTTCTGACTATAATTATCATTATAAGAATTATTTCCGCCACGATTTCCTCCAGTATTTTGTTGCTTGTAACGATGATCATTATAATCTACTTTGAATCTCTTATTTATCGTTAAAATTACAACCATAATCATCACGCCAGCGTTTGAAACAATCCTGACGGATGTGCCCGGGCTTTGTACAATGGAAGCGGTACGTGTCTCTCTACGTTGGAGAGTGGCTACACCCATATTTGCATTTTTCAAAGCTGCCTTAACCGAGTTTGGGATTGCATTTTGCAGCCCCACCATACTGGAAAATGAAGTGCTGTGCGACCCATTTTCTGTGGTAGACAAATCTTCCCTAGCTTTTAAAACAGCCTGTCTATTGAATGCCTCTGTTAAGTAAGGGGGTGCACCAGTGCAAAAACATCATTTTTTGCCCCGAAAAAATGAAAACCGTAAAAACGGTCTTTTCCCTACCTTCAATCTTTTCTCTTTCTTGCACTGCAGTCGTTTTTGCAAAATTCTTCCTCTTTCATATTAAAAGTAACGTTTTTTGTAATCCATGTCTAAGCACCCAAGCTAAAATTTTGATAAATTATTTGCCTAAAGTCGATAAAAACCGCGAACTTTGATGCCACGTATCTCTGGTTCCGTACACCGGATCGTAGCGGTATTAGGCTTGTTTGAAAGCGCGCCTTTTTTTGCTGTCTTTCTAGCTTGGCGTCGAAATTGTCCCATCACTCTCCGTGTTCCCCATTGGCTAGAAGTACTCGCGTGAGGGGAATTCCCGCTGCCATTGGTTGGCAGGCACTGTGACATCATAGTGACGCAGTAGTTTAAAGGTCTCAGTCAGCGTGCGCCGCCATCTTGTGCAGACGAACGCTACTGATTCTCTCGTATTTTTTGCCGGAATAACTATTTTTTTTTTACGGAAAAAACATGCCAAGAGCCAAGAAATGTTCTCCTAAGGATCTAAAGAACCTTCTATGATTGGCAACAACAAGAAAACGCCGATGGAACAAGACGGATGAGGAAGAATTCCCAAGGACAGCAGCGCTGCTCAACCCAACCATGCCGGCCACACCTAGTTTGACACGATCGCCAGCCACCTCCGATTCAACCACAGAAAAAAAAATGGAAAAGGTTACTGAACCAGCGACTACACGTAAATTTCTGGCCTTTGTGAATGAAGCCCCTCCATCTGAACAACCGGATGGCAGCAAAATTAGGTTTGTTGACGTTTCGTTGCTTCGCGAAATATGCGAAAATTCCCAGTGCCCACGTTATCAACACATCGGACTCGATGTTGTGCAAGATAGCGATGTTGGTTTCGTTTCGAAACTTCAGCAAATATGCACGAATTGCATAACGGTGTTAAAGGAAGTATACACCTCAAGAAAAATAGATACAGGAGCATTTGAAGTAAATGCAAGGGCAACATATGGATGCAGGCAACGGATATGCCGGACTACAGAAGCTTACAATGGCAATGGGAATACCTTTTTTACAACAAAAATAAGTTCAATCATCACAGTAAAATTATAACAGAAGCCAGCAGTGAAGCAGTTCAAAAGAATATGGAACAGGCTGCAGCAGAAGTACGAAAGGCTTACTTGGAGTTGGACGAGGAAATAAATCAAGACGATATAATAAATATTTCTGTAAGCTACGATGGAGCATGGCACAAAAGGGGCTTCACTTCGAAGCATGGCATAGGAGTTGTTATAGACAACACAACAGGCCTAGTATTAGATTGCAAAGTTTTGTCGATATATTGCCAGAGCTGCGCCAAAGCCAAGAAGAGTGGATGGAAGACCATGAAGAAGAATGCAGTGCTAATTATGAAGGGTCATCTCGTGCCATGGAAGTTCAGGCTGCAGAAACAATATTTGCTCGCAGCACTGAGAAGCACAATGTACGTATACAACGATTATCTGCGATGGTGACTGCAAAACCTTCAACCACCTCAGCGCAATAGAAGTTTATGGACCTAACATCAAGTTGGAAAAAGGGTTGGCAGCAAAAAAGAAGTGACTTGGAGCAGCAGGAGTCGGAAAACTAACCGAAACCAAAATTATACGACTGGAAGGTTATTACCGAGGGGCAATTCAAGACAGCAAGAACCTAGAAGAGATGCGAAGCAGTATGTTTGTCACAGTTTTTCACTGTGTGTCAACTGATGAATCCCCTCATCACACTAGGTGCCCAGATGGTGAAAAATCCTGGTGTTTCTTCAAGAGAGCTGTAGCGAAAGGGGAAAAACCACCTGAACATGACGAGAAGACGACCACCTACCTGGCACACAACATTGCACAAGCAATAATTCCTATTTACAAGAGACTAGGATCGGAAGATATCTTGAAATGCTGCCTTCAACGTAAAACACAGAATGCCAACGAGTCACTCCATTCTGTCATCTGGGCAAAGTGCCCCAAACACATATTCGTTTCTAAACGAAGGATTGAAGCAGCTGTAGCCGGCAACGGGATTGCCCAATTCAATAAAGGATGTACCCACATGATCGAGGTCCTGAAGAAAATTAATGTAGACCCTGGAGCACCAGCCATATTAGTGATGAAGAAGGAAGACAAACTCAGGATGAAAAGAAGTAAGGAGAGAAACACAGATGTCGTGAAGAAACAACGAAGAGAAGCAGCAATAGAGACATGTCGACGAGAAGAGGAACAACTGCACAGAGAGGGAGGAAAATCTTACAGCAGAGGCGAATTCTGTTTTTTTTTCAGCTTTCCCCCCCAAAAATTATGGAAATAAAACTTTTTTTTTCTGCTGGCAGATGGGGGGGGGGGGAGAAGGTTTAGTTAAACAGAAAACTAAGCTTTGAGTTGTGCAAACTTTGAATTGCGATCTCCCTTTGTTGGTTTTCGTCTAAAGGCAAACTTTTGGTAGCCTACATCTCTGCTTCTAATGTATGGATTTTGAAAAACTAGGACTTCTGTGAAAGCTGCAAATATTTAGAAAATGTCTGTAAGAGGATTTTTTAATTGAGGAATTCAATGAAATGATATAGCTAAAAATACATCTAAAAAGAAAATCTTACAGCGGGGAAGAATTCTAATTTTTTCCTTTTAGATGCACTTATAGTGTTTTTAATTATTCTTTGACGGAGGATTTGTATTAATTCAAATTCTGGTTAATTCAAAAAATGATCAATTAGTCATAGGAGAGTGAAGAGTATTTGATTTTTGAGACAATTTTTGCTGCTGGTTGTCTAGGAAAATTCTTTTTTATATTCTAGAGTTAGCCCAGGGATTGTCAGTGAACTTTTGACAATCACCCTAGGTGGTCTCATGGCGTTTGCAACAATTTCTTTAATTTGGAGGTGACCGTCTGTTACTATTTAATGGTACTATATTTTTTTGAATTTTTTGGGGTGGGTTGGTACATTGTGTTGTTTGGTGTAAAAGAGAAATGGTTGTTTGTTTGCTTGCACTGTAAATTAAGTATGTGGGCCAGTATTCTACTATGTGTAAGGAATCAATAAATCAAAACTCATTTTAAGTTGGTGTTTGTCATGAATCCGGGATAGTAAAGTCAATCTTAAAAGAGTAATTTCCCTTAAAAGAGGAATGTACAAAAAAAATCATAAAAAATTTACAACACATCTGAAAATAGATTGATCAGCATTTTGCATGCATGCGAGTCCAACCTTTTAGTGAGAAAGGTGTTTGTACAGCTTTGAAAAGTATCTGCAGTGACTATTTCACAAAAGATAACCGGTTACCGGTAATCCGTTAACTCAACAAATTTTTATCTTGACAACAAGCCCCTGGGTTTAAACTGGTTGACGAATGGCAAGCTCGGTAGGATTTAGTTGTATATTGCATAGAAACAACACCTTAATTTTTAAACTTTAGGTGGTAATTTTAACCAAAACTTTTGTTCTGAACGTCAATGAAAGCACCCACAACGGCGCAACTTATTTCGGAACTACCCTCATTTACGGGAGAAAAGTGGGTAGATGAATTTATTCCTTTTTCTGATGTGCTCAAGCACCCTGCCGAGTTTGCAGGTTGGCCGGCCGATCAACAGTGCAACATTTGTCATGACAGGTTGGAATGTAGTGGGGGGGGGATTGAGGCTTAATGGCGCGTCGACAGCTTGGTCATTAGCGCCAACCTCAGTCACAGTGCAGTGGTCCGGGTTGCCACTGCACCACACATTACAGAGATATTATTCAAACCCCTATGAACTGCTGGAACTGCTGGAATGTAGTGCTCGCAGGGCTCCCAGTCTTCCTGTATTTCCTATTTTATTAATAGGATTCCTATAAAACTCCTATAAATCGTGAAGAGCTCCTATATTTTCTATACTTTTCAGTTTAGATTTGAATTGAGCCCATGATCGGAAGAAGGTTGAAACTGACATTTTCAATCGTGGAAAAACGTTGTACGTGCGGCCCTCTGCATCGCGCTGCAATCCGAAAACTAAAAATCGAACAACTGCCTGCTTGGGAAGTTTGCTGCTCGTGGAAGAATGCGACATGTGCTTGTCAACATGGCGGACAATCGTGATGTACCTTTGAGTCCTGCGGAGTTAAATCATGCAAATCGGTACAAAAGAAAGAAGAACAACATTCATGAATGGAAAGACACAAAGGCCAAGACACTCAGGCACGCTGGGAAACTATATTTAAACTGAAAACGCATCGCGAAGTTGGGAACTAAACTTCCAAAACAGGTGGGTGGAGTAACGTTGGATATGCATTACGTTCTGCAAGCCTACTTTTTGTCAGGGATCGTACCCATGCCAAGATAAATGCTGCAGGGGCTGCACCATTGTGATATTGGAGGCAACCCCTTACCCTGTAAAAACTCCCTCTCCTTATGTTTTTAGAAACAAACTTACCTCTAGGGGACCATTATTCTTTATATATTTATAAAGCAAATAAAGACGGTTATCCTAGGCTCAACAATTCAAATAAATACTTGCTTTATAAATAAGTTTACGTTGCATATAAGTCCGAAAGGCAACGTAAACAGGTTTGCATCTGTATTTATTTATAAAGCAAGTTATATATTTCTTACAGAAACCGTTACCTGTACAATTTATATTGGTTGTCGCTTCATAAACCCTAAGAGTACTAAAACCCTCAGCTGGGGTTAATAATTAAAGATGTCAACAATGTACTCATATTACACCAATAATCAGCCAATGATTGTTATACTCCAATGAATATCTGGGTCATAGCCCTGAGAGACCAATCCCTGTAAACAATAACTCTTGTACATATTCTTGTAAAACAATGTAATCTTACTACACTACTGTTAAGAAGCGACCCAGTATTGTTACTCACTAATAATTTTCTTCCGAAAGTTACCGTACGAACTGGTTAAATTTCTCTGGCTGGTAACTCAATCAATGTAAAAGACCAAGAGAGAAAATAAAATGGAGTCTCCGTTCGTCATTTTGGTCAAGTTTGGAGATATTTTACAGTGCCCTCCAGGCAAAGAAGAAGACTAATACGTTGTTGTCTAACCGAAAACGAACAGAAAATCACAAAGTCAACTGTACGATTAAGTCAACAGATCGCCAAGATTTATTTATACATAATAAATCAGAGTATTTCCCGGACGGAAAATGATTCATGCCCGCAAATGAGGAGAGACTTTCTACCGTCAACAATATTCACCTATACACATCTTTACCAACCAATCTACATGAAACAAAAGTGAGTGACAATCATTGGATTATTAATGAAAACCAACTTTTATGAATCAAAATCACTAAAGAATTGTTAAATAAAATACCATCTGGACGGAAAGTTGGTCCATGAAGCTTCAAAACTCGCATGTTTATTTGTGGTACAGCTTAGACATCCACGAGCCTCTAAATGCATTTAGAATGTGCCTGTGTTCACTGTTGGTAGTTTCCCCAATATTTTAACTGCAAGTCAGGAGGTATAGCTAAATTGAATGTATATTGAGAGCCCGTATCCGAACCATGCTCCGGTTACTTAAACATCAAATTAAACTTATACCAAGGAGTCCACAGTTCGACGCATAAAAACCCCTGCGTTCGGGCAGGCACCACGCATAGTGGCTAGCCGCCTTCCTTTCTCAGGTAACACACCTGCCCAATGGTAGCTTTACGCTGGAAAATTGTGTCAACAGCTGGAAATGATAACAGCTAGCAATGGTAACATGGTAATTAGTACCACAAAAATAATGGCGTTTTGTCGGACTGTACCAAAGACAATCTCGAGTGGGACGCATCATTGGTAAAGACGTACTTCAGAAACCAGAAGACAAAGTGCCAAAGCAAGCAAATCTCGTTTGAGTGATCAATTAGCAACACCCTTCAAGCCACAACCAAGTTAAAATAATTATTTTACAACATCCTTGGCACACAATAGAGATGGCACAACAGAATGTCAAGTAGAATAGAAATCGGTCAATTGCACCAGTCCTTCAACTGTCAAGCAGAAGAAAAGCAGTGGATTCCTCTATGTATAGACAAATTTACCACCAGATCCAGCAACTGTCACTCCGCAAGAAGTTTGCGAGTGTAAGCTCATGCTGATGAGAACCATTGCTCCCAATATCGTAATACATACCCAGGGCCTACAACATGCTAAACAAATATGGGAGCAACTGGCCCTAGACTATGCATGTGTCGATCCCATTGAACAAATGAAAAAACTGGGAGAATTGATGCAAATAAAAATGAGCCAATCAGAAGATATCGCAAGCTATATACGAAGAGCCAGAGCCTTGATGGCAGAAATAACAACAATAACCTACCCACATACACAAAACGAAGCATGTATTTGGACCCTACGTGGCATACAACAACTGGCGCTGAATGTAACTGGGAGTGACTTCTTAGATCTGGAAGAGCCCTGACCTTCCAGCTCTTACAAACAGAACTCCTCGATAGCCTAAAATATCCGAATACAGAGAAGCACCAACCCCAGCTGTGAAATCACTACAAGAATATCATCGTTCAGGCCAAGATAAATGATTGGAAACATCTACCCTCCCTAAACTATGCAAGCTTTACAATTATCAACCAGATCTCCCACAACCAACATGTTAATTTGACAGCAATTACTTCCAACCTGAAGAAGAAGTTTATATGGGAGAACAGCTTAATCAACAACCTACCTTTCTAAGTCCTCAACAGTAGCAAAGACGATTATAATTTCACCGACAAGGTCAAAGAAGAAAACCCACTTCGTGTATCGAATGTAAAGGTTTAACTCACGAATTTAGGGACTGTGAGGCTGTGGACCCCTCACGGCACCAGGGGCCCCCTTGTTTGAAATGTTACGGGTGGAGGCATTTTTCTAACGCGTGTGGCATGCGCATCATGAACTAATGTGAGGAAAATAGACCCAACACGAATAGAACAAATAGAACGAGCAATCAGACAAAAAACAAAACCGAAGTGTGTTGACGACTATTGGGGACAAGTGTTCCATTTAAAGAAAGGCATAGGAGAGTTCATGTTTCCAACCCTAAAAGAGACTTATGACAGCATCGACCTTGCCTCACGGCAACGCAGATGTAGAGAGGGGCTTTTCAAAAAGTGGTAGCAGTGTCACAAGTGAAAGAGTGAAAAAGTGATGGTTTGATATCCTTTGGGAACAATCCTTACCTAGTGCCCATTAGGAAAGAATTCTTTCTGCTTGGGAAAACTGCTCATGCACGTTACAAATAAAAACTGGATGAAAAAAAAAGGAAAGCTACCGAGAGAAAAAAGGAACGAGAGCTCAAAAAAGCTGAAGAAAAGGAACTGGCAAAGAAGTATGAAGAGATTAAGAATGCAAAGCAAAGCATAGTGCTTAGGAGAAACAATTGGTCCAACAGCAAATGCTAAACATTGAAACTATTGACATTGGTTCTAGTCTGGTGAAGGAGGCAAATACAAAATTAAAAAATGCACTTAAGAATAAGGACCTGAAAGGTGCTGCTGTGGCACAAGCTATGCTAGAAAGTGCACAAACAAGTTGAGCACAGGTGTAGCACAACGTGAGGAAACCAGAACGAAACAAAAGAAAGTGGAAAAGAGAAAAAGCTTACGTGACAACTTATCAATACAAAAACTTAAACACGGCCAAATAAATGCATGTAGCCCACCGACTATGTATATGCACTTGGTCAATTTTTTTTTTTGTCTTATATACAGTATGTCCCAGAAGTCCCGCCCATCCAAAATTAAGAGCTATACATACTGGATATGAGTTGGTAATAACAACGTACTCGTATAGGAAATCACCTATGACGAATCCAATAGTGGTTCCCAAACTGGCCTTGGAGGTCGTTTTACAAGGTCATCAAAATATATCTCTAAAGTATTCAAGGTACAGGCATAAAGTATATTAGAAAGTTGTTTGGGATAATACCACAAGTTCAACAAAGGAAACAGAACTGAAATCGCTCCACAAACACGGAAGATATGGGCAATACAACTTGGACACTGCAGGGGAGCTAACCAAAGGGCAGCGATAAGCAATCAAGCAATCACTTGTTGCATCATCATGTAGTTGTGTACTGAAGCACTCTAACCATCGACTAGAGGATGGTCCTGTGCCTGATTTTGGTAATTGTTTGAAAGCAGGGGCGAAAGCGCGGTGGGGGGGGGGGGGTACTGTGGGCACGTGCTCCCCCCACCTATCCAATGAAGTTTAGTGCACCCAAAGAGAAAGTTCGGGAAAAACCTAAATAGCTTTCTTTTAACGGATCAAAGAAGCCGCTCGTGCAAATTATAAAAAAACAATGAGAAAGCTCCGTACAACTTTGTGGATCCTTCTAGATATACATTTTCAGTGAGCCTCCGTTTTCAGCTTCAGTTCCTTCCATGCTTGCTGGATAGATGGTTTTCTGTATAACCTTTGCTTCAAAACACCTTTAAACCTAATTAAGGCTATGAAATAATATGATCACTGTCTAGATTTATCGCTGTCCCTTGTTTGGCTCCCCTGCAGGGTCCAAATTGTTTTGCTCATATTTTCCGTGTTTACGACACGATTTCAATTGTTTTCTTTGTTGGCCCAAACACCTTTCTAATTTACTTTATGTCAGTATCTTGAACAATTTTCAGGAGATATATTTTGGATGACCTTGAAAGCGACCTCCAAGCTCAGTTTGAGAACCATCATCTGATTCGCCATAGGTGATTTCCTATACGAGTACGTTGTTATTACCAACTCGTATCCAGTGCGTAGCTCTTTATTTTGGGTGGACGGGACTTCTGGGACATACTGTATAGTATATTAATGGCAGCTACAAAACCACTACATTCAGTAATTCCTATAAGCCTCCTATAAATTTTGTTTGATTTTCCTATAAAGCTCCTATTTTTTAACAAAAAATTCCTATATTTCCTATTTTTCATCCACTGAAGTTGGCTGGGAGCCTTGTGCTTGATGATTTGTACATGCGTCATTGTTTCTGTTTGCAACTAAGAGAATTGACTACATTTACGAATGAATTTGAGCCTATGCGGAATTAAGCACTGAGGAGGAGACTTGGAAAGTCACTTGTTTAAAGGCAGAGTTGGATTTGGAGCCGTTTTCGTTGGAGTTTTTGGTGGACCAGGGTGACGTCGAAATAAGACAACAGGGTGGTGACCTGTGTTTGGTGTGGCGTGGAGGTAGTATGTAAAATTTATCCATTACATCGAGTTGATCGATATCCCCATGATAAATATAGTAACATCCCAGTGTTTTTTGAAGAGTTGACTGAGAGGGATAACTGCCTTTATGACCAACAGGCAGAATGTTTTGTGGAAGGAGAGTAACTCTGCTTTGCATGCCGTCATAACTTTGATTGCGTCATCAAATATTTTTATCCTATTCCCTGCGATCCTTGCAGTTCATTCATGCAAATAGGCTGGTGCGAGTTGCCCTTTTTTGAATTGGATTTAGAACCCCTATTCGTAAATTTAGACAACTGGGACGAGAAGTGAGAGGTGCTAGTAGTTAATGATAATCTCTTTGATCAGGATGATTGCATAAAGATCAGGATGATTGCATGAAGATCTGAGTGCCTCAAAGCTGTGTTTACGTTTGGTATATGCAGGCGGCCATTTTGCTGATTTCATTACCCAATACAAATTTGGACTGGTGCAGGTTCGAATCTGACTCAGTTTTTTTTTTTTTTTTAAATCAATATTTTTTTTCTGGCTGTTCTCTTAATGATGTTGACAAGTACTCCAGTGGGCACTAGTGGTCGACCGAAACCAAGTTGTTCATTTTCGGCCGAAACCGAAACTACTACCGAAACCAGTTATTTAATTTCGGCCGAAACCGAATTCATTGCCGAAACTGGCAATTCGGTTTTGGCCGAAACCGAAACCAGAACCTAACCTGTACAATATCAGTTTTAATAATAAGACAAAAGCAAGGATAAAATAAAAAAATCATGAGTGTGTGGTTTTTCGCAGACAGTCTAGATTGGAAGGCACAGCCCGGTTTACCAATTTCCCCCGCCCTACGCTGAGCAAATCAACATGTGTCCACCAGACCCCCCCCCCCCCCAAAGGAAATGTTACAGAATTAAAAAAAAAACTGTCAATGTGGAAAGACTTCAAATCTTTCATTTGCATTTTTTTTTTTGGTTAAAAGTCTTGTTTTACTTAAATAACGATTAATTCGTGTCGGTGAGGAAAGTCCAGATCATTGGAAAAGGGCTTCATTCAATAAGTATAAGCTTTGCTTGAAAGCGTAAACAGAAATAAAAGCATAAATTACGTCTAGTGCAACGAAGCCATAAATATGTTTGAATTTGGATTGAAAGAATTTGTTTTTATTATTGATTAGTGTGGGCATGGCAGATGAAAGCAGGATCTGCGATGGCGCCCCCTGTGCATTCCTAGGATGTAGCTTAGTTAGTCTCCCCCTGTGTGCTGGGGGTAGAATAAGCCGACCGTACCCCTGTGCGTCGTAGAAGGCGACTAAAAGGGAACCCAAGATCACGGTCTGCTGGTGTGCCAAGGGTCTGCGTGGTCCGTCTTGAACACTAGCAACCTCAACACTACGGTTTGCGAGTGTGCCTATGGTGTGTATGGCGGACAGGTTCAACACCCGTCGCAAGCACTAGTCTTAAAGACGTGAAGGGACATCCAGACAAACCGGGCCCGGGGTGGCTGCTTAGAGGATGTTTGGCGGTTTGAATCCCCTTTTGGGTTTGATTCCGGTTTGCCCATTCTGGCCACTGGGCTTTTCATCCTCATCCCCCAGCATGTTGGCCGTGTGCTGCAACCTAGTAATCCGTGGAGGCGGAGATCCTGGCTTTCGGGCTTTGGCTCCTTATTCCGGAGGACGGGTGGCCTGGGCGAGCCGGCCTAAGGTCAATCGGCTATGACTTTTCGGGTCCTGTCGATGTGGGGAGGCGGCTTGTTCTGTATCCATCTGCATCACGGACCCGAACTGTCGACGGAGGTGGTGTGTACGGCTTCCTTGGTGGCCTCGCCTCTCGGCATGCTTAGGCTGCCACGTCTCGGAGATAGACGGCGGTGTTAGCTTCCTGGTGCAGGGCCCTGGATATGCGGCTTCCGGCCCTGCATCACCCGAGTGCCGCACGGGGTTTTCTTTTCTGGGAGGCGCGCCGCCGCGACTTCATTTTGCTCTCCATGGCATCTACTTCCCCCCCTCCCCCGAAAAAATTTCTTCCCCCAAAAATTCTTCCCCTCCTCGTCGCACCAGCAAGCGCCAGAGGAGGGAATCAGAGATGGTTGGGCTTGATGCCCAGTTACCAGACGTCAGTAAAAGTCGGGACCAAGTCCCGAGGTTCCTGGTGGTGACAGGCGAGGGCCGAGATGTTACGCAACTCGGTCCATTCGCTGTCCACAAAGCACTGAAAGGGATACCTTGTAGAAGTTGCGGACGATGCTCAGGCAAAGAGGCTTTTGAAGGCGAGTGCACTGGGGTTATGCCCGGTGCGTGTGGAGCCACATCGTACCTTAAATAGCAGTAAGGGGGTCGTAACGTGCTTTGATTTGAGGGGTCTCAGTGATGATGCCATCCTGGACGAACTCAAGTCACAAGGCGTTACGGCTGTGAAACGTTTGACGCGGAAAGGGGGGGGGGGAATTGAGGCTTAATGGCGCGTCGACAACTTGGTCATTAGCGCCAACCTCAGTCACAGGGTTGCCACAGTGCAGTGGTCCGGGGACGCGGAAAGGCGAGAATGGTGCCCAGCCAACTGACACCATTTTCCTGACCTTCGATACGCCAGTTGCACCGCAGCACATTACTGCCGGTTACCTGTGGTTGAAGGTCAGGAATTATGTACCAAATCCAATGCGGTGTTTCCGCTGTCAACGCTTCGGCCACACCAGCGCCTCGTGTAAAGGTTAGTTGTGTTAGTTGTGCTCAGGCAGCCCGTGAAGGCGCTGACTGTGCTGGCCCGGAGCAGTGCGTCAACTGCGGTGGTCGGCACCAGGCCTCTTCACGGGACTGCCATGTTTATTTAGAGGAACGTCGTGTGCAGGAATTGAAGGTGAAGGACGGGCTTTCCTACTCGGAGGCCCGGAAGAAGGCAAAACTATCGGCTGCGCCGATGACCCGATATTTTGCGCAGGTGTGCAGTGCGCCATTGCCTGGCCCAGTTAGTGAGTCTGCTGATTTGGCGGATTTGCGCGCTGAGCTCAGGTCTTTGACGAGGACGGTGGGCAAGCTTGTTACTTTGTTGACCCAGCAACATCCATCTTTGCAGGGTTTTTTGGGTTCTTCGGAACCGGTTGCTGCCTTGCCGTCAACATCTGCCCAGCCTGCATCTTCTGCTCCTGCTACTAGGCAGATTAAGGCTGCAGTTAAGCCTCCTCCCGCCCGTAGTGCACCACAGAAAGTGTCAAAGAAAGCTTCTGCTGGTAAAGCCTCAACACCACCCGTGAGGAAGTCGCCACCAGGGAAGAATGTGAAACAGTCGTTGAACGACCAGCTTGCTGAGGGGTCCATTGCGCCCCTCTACAATTTGATACAACTTTACCCATGGAGCAGGAAGAGGTTTCCTGTTCCTCTTCTCCTGAACGTTTTCCTCCTTCCGAGGACAACTTCGTTCTGGACCTCACTCCGACTTTTGATTCAGGGGAGGATTCAGATATTTTCGGATCACCCAGGGGGGGAGTTGAGGAGGATGATTCAGTCTTGAGCCCGTCCTAATGCCTACGCATACCATCGTTCAATGGAACTGCCAAAGTTATCGGACCCATGCAGAAGAGCTGCGACTGCTTTTGTCTCACTGGCGACCTCTGTGCTGCTGCCTCCAGGAAACTTGCCTTAAGGCGTCAGATAATCTGGTTGTTCGGGGTTATTCTGTCTACCGTCTGGATGCAGACCCTGTGCCACGTGCACATGGTGGTGTTGCTGTGCTGGTTCAACACTCTCAGCCGCATGCCCGTGTGCATCTGCACACTAGATTTCAGGCGGTAGCATTTCGAGTTTCTTTTCATTTGGATATTACTGTCTGTTCGCTTTATTTGCCACCGGATGAGGTCTTTGGGGTTGGTGACCTGGAGGACTTGGTCCACCAGCTTCCTGCCCCTTTCCTCTTGCTGGGCGACTTTAACAGCCACCATGTGGGGAGGACCTCATACTGATAATGAAGGGAGAATCCTTGAGGAGTGGATGCAGAAGGGGTCCATTTGTGTCTTGAACGATGGTGCCATGACCCACTGCAATCTGGCAACAGGTAATTGGTCAGCGGTGGAATTGGCCTTTTGCTCTCTAGCTATCCCGGTTCACTTCACTTGGGCTGCATGGGAGCGATCACCTCCCCATTGTGTTGTCCACAACACAGGGGGGTTCTGTTGCTTCCAGGCCAGCCCAGTGGGCGCTGAAACGAGCTGAGTGGTTGGCCTTTGCTGAGGCTGCTGTTTTCCAGCATGCGGTGCAGGACTTTACTGATGTGGATGAGCTTTCGACTCATTTCACTGATGTAATCCTCGCTGCTGCTCATGCTTCTGTCCCGCGTATGTCTACGCAGCCGAGACAGGTTCCTGTTCCGTGGTGGACGCCTGCTTGTGGGCAGGCTATTCGGGCCGCAGGCGAGCGTTGCGTGCTTTTACAGTTAGCCCAACTGCTGACAATTTTGTTGCCTTTAAGCGCTGTCGTGCCCATGCCAGATTTGTCGTCCGTGAGGCTAGGCGTGCTTCGTGGTCGGCTTACGTTTCGTCGATCATGCGCTCCACGCCTCCTCAGCAGGTGTGGCGGAAGGTGCGCCAAATCTCGGGGAGGAACGTGCCTTCCCCGGTATCGCAGCTGAGGGTGGCGAATGCCGTGGTTTCAACTTTGCCGGGTATCGCCGATTGTCTTGCGTCTGCATTTGCGCGGGTTTCGATTGATGACCATTATGATCCTGGTTTCCTCGGAATTAAGCGTAGGGAAGAGGCTCGCTCTCTTGACTTTCGCTCCGACGGGCTAGAGGAGTACAATTTACCGTTCACCAGGCGGGAATTTGTTTCAGCTTTGTCCAAGTCGCATGACTCCGCCCCAGGCCCTGATGATGTTCACTATCAGCTGTTGAAACATCTGCCTCTTGCCTCCCAGCAGTTCTTGCTGGAAATGTTCAACCGTGTGTGGGCGGAAGGCTCTATTCCAGCTGCGTGGAGGGCGGCAGTGGTCATCCCGGTTGTGAAGCCGGGCAAAGACTCTACTTCTCCTTCCAGTTATCGCCCAATCGCTCTGACTAGCTGTGTCTGCAAACTTATGGAAAGGATGGTTAGTTAGCGGTTGGTCTGGGTGTTGGAGTCACGGGGATTCTTATCTGCGTCCCAGTGTGGCTTTCGACGGTTTCGGTCAACTATCGATCATCTTGTTGCCCTTGAATCAGATGTGAGGGAGGCTTTTCGCCTGCGCCAACATCTGGTTCAAGTTTTCTTTGATTGGAGAAGTCTTATGATACGACCTGGCGTTATGGGATTCTCCGTAATCTCTATGACTGTGGCTTGAGGGGACGGATGCCACTGTTCCTTTCCGCTTACCTCTCCGGCCGTTCTTTTCGCGTATGTGTCGGGGCGACTCTTTCCTGCCAGTTTGTTTTGGAGAATGGTGTGCCTCAAGGGGGCGTTCTTAGTGTCATCTTGTTTGCTATTGGCATCAACCCCATTGCGCAGCAAGCTGCTGTTCCCCAGTCTTTGTTTGTCGATGACTTCGGGGGGGATTGAGGCTTAATGGCGCGTCGACAACTTGGTCATTAGCGCCAACCTCAGTCACAGTGCAGTGGTCCGGGTTGCCACTGCACCACACATTACAGAGATGTTATTCAAACCCCTAATCTAAATCTTGTCATACATCTGTACCTCCTGCAAAGATTGAAAAACACCGGACAGGAGGACAGACTTATCGCCTAACTGACGCGCAATGTCATGCGGAAGATGGAACCGACGACGAACACCATCAAGATGGCAACAATCAACAAGTAAGTGCCGAACCGTAAGTGGCCGTCGACACCAAGAACATTCAGGAGGGTCAACCCCCCGCAAAAGGAAACAGTGAGTAAGCCGGGTGTGACCAATTCGCAAACGGGCCAACACAACCTCCTCACGGCGACTGCGGCGACACGCCGAGTGCCACTCCTCGACAGTGCCTTTAATGGCCCGTAATTTATTACCGTCCTGTCTGTCCCACAAGGTTTGCCAAAAAGCGTGTAACCTCAGACGCAGAGTTGGAAAGGCATCTGAGGGAACAAGGCTGAGATCCCTACCGAGAGGGCCAGAAAGGGCCCCTTTCGCAGCAGAATCAGCTTGTTCATT
>JAHWFP010040071.1:149123-181714 GCA_023313725.1 Lithobius niger | reverse complement strand
CCCCCCCCCCCCCCTTAGTTAGTCTACGGAAACTGGCTACTGCTGGGAGGTGGAACTTGGTTTCGGCTTCACCGAAACTGCAGCATAGGATTCGGCCGAAACCGAAACCGTAACCGAAACAAGTCAAACCAGTTTCGGCCGAAACCGAAACTGAGCTATGTAATGGTGGAAGCTCCGAAGCCTCTTTTTTTTTCTCGCTGAAAAACAAAACCGAACTGTTAATTTAATTATGGACCCTTTCATCTACGTTTCACCATCCGGAAGTCACTGCCGACAACGTAACTTCGTTTGTGCAACTGTATAAACATAATATTTTTTTTCTTGGGCATAAAGCCACAGATTAGTGTGTGCTAGGGGTACTGCACTACCATATTACATGTATTGAAACATTTAAACCTTTTGCCTGCTGACTTTTTTTTGCCTTGTTGTAGTAGTGGCCACGTTGCGGCTATTTTGTTCTGAAAACATCAAACATCTTTTAGCTTAACTGCTTCAGCTTATGAGGGATAATTATTTTTAACTTGCAAACCAACTAGCTTATATTTAAACTATTTTATATAAACGGCATTTAATTCTACGATCTACCTTCCGGCAAACGCAATTTTTGTAAATGTTTTTTTTATCACTAATAATTCATGTCGATTTACTGGCATCTCAGCAACGATCCCTGACCAACGGCAATTCAATCTACAGTATCCTTCTTTTAAATAGATTCAGTTGTACATAACCGACAGTTAGAGAAACATCCGTTGACATTTGAAAACCTTTCTATTGTTCCAGTCTTAAAAGCAGCTCTGGCTTCATCGTCAGTTGCCGCTCATGCGTTCAAACACTGCTCTACCATACCGAACGGCCCTTCGCCAATCAGGTTGCAGTATTCTTAAGAAAATGTTCCCTTAGCCATTCACAGCAGCTTCTTACTCTTGATCGTCCAAGCCGAGCGAAACTTCCGGTGAACTGTCAATCACGTTGCCTAGCGGCAGACCCAAACTTCTGCCGACCAGATGTGACCACATGTGCACCCATTGTCATCTTACGTCACAACACTCGCAATACTAAAATCGCATTCCCTGGGGTCCGCGCTTTATGAGTGGGGGTGTCTAGCAGGATCCGATCTACTCCTATATAACCAAACATGCTACGTTAGTCGAGAGCCACGCTCAAAGACGAATTGCCGCCCGTCGCTACTCCCGTTGAGGGGATCGGGATGTCTCTCCACTGTTGCTATGCCGGGCAGAACAGAAGGTAGTAGTTTATGGACTTAAACTAGTTTAACGTTTGAAAATTTAATTTTTTGGAAATGATATTCAAAATTTTATAGTTTAAACTTTAAATCCGACTAGGCAATTTTTCGTGATATGTAGAGAGTTAGGCCATCGGCATTCTTGACCAACCCTCTCTACATACTTAAGTGTTTGGGGACCACTTCCTAAAAAACCCGACTTTAATATTAGCCACTTTTAACTAAATGGGTTAATCTAAAACTTCACCAAAATCACGTAAGGTATTACTGAAGCAGTTAGGCCTTCTAGATAGAACTCTGATACTTATAGGGTGCATTGATTGCTACAAAAACTAAAAGCTACTTGTTTTTCTAGTAACGTTCATGGATTTGAACTAAACAAAACTTGACTTGTCAAAATTAGTATGTAAACAAAACTTGTTTGCAAACCGCCGATGTTTTAATGTAAACACTTGAAGTTTATTTTAATTCGCCTTGCTTTATTTTGAAGTTCACTGAACTTAATTTTTTGTAACTAGTTGAAGCCAATGTAACCGTTAATAATTTTGCATTCTATGTTTTATTAAAAACTACCAAGAGTTTTTTTTTAACGACTTCGACTTCGTTTGATTAATAGCTAGTTTTAAGATTAGTCAATTTAACTGCCCTTTAAAACCAGGAACGCTATTAAATCCCACCTGGTGGCAGCCATGATAGATGAGATTATTGTAGTGATATTTTAGATGCCTAGGCATAAGCGTTCCCTACCCCCAACACCGGGACCGTAGAGAGCAGGCTAATTTTCCGTAAAAGTAAAAACAGCCACTTCCACTACTTTAATAACGCCGGATGTGTACACCAGATGGCGGTGCTAGACTGACAGCACCTTGAACAGGCAGTTAGCGCCGCTACAGCTATAACTTCATGGCCGAAACCAGAACCAAAACCGAAATCAAAAATTTGCCAGTTTCGGTGCCGAAACCAAAATTCGGTCGACCTCTAGTGGACACATGCATAAATGTTAAGGACTATTTGGCCGGACTAGATGTTGATTTTGATCTGTTGATCATCAAACCGACAGACCAGGGCGACAGGGAAAAGTTCAGTCACGAGAATTGGAAGGCCAAACACAATTTGCTAAGCCGGGACAGTGACTATTTGTTGGACGGATCTGATGACAACGACGGCTCTGTGCAGAGAAAGAGGTCGCCCACTTTGTCTGTATTGGTTCCTGCAATAGACGTTTTGTTTCTTCTTCTTGATTTCGCCTCTTTTGGCTGGGAGCCGTACCAGAGAATATCCACCTGAGGGTGGCAGTCCTTGAAGTGCAACTCCCCTCTGAAAAGGTTTCATTTTTTTGATGGGACGGGAGGGAGAGTCAACTTTTAAATCATTTTTTGATTCCATCCATTCGACAGCTACAGTTTGTGGGTGAGATGATGGTCTACAGACTTCGGTGGGGAAGTCCAAATTGAAGGGTGTTGCCACACTCGCCTTTACGAATTCGTTTTTGGTCAGATACAGTTCAACGTTGACAACCTTTAGAGTTTTCCCCGAGGAGGTTTTGCAGCGTGACAGGTAAACTGGCAGGATTGCCCCCGAATCATTGTAGTGTTTTGTGACTGGTAATGTACTTTTTGAAATGAGCGTTTTCAGATTCTTGTTTACATCCTGCATCTTCCATGGGATCAAATGAATACCTATACGTCTATACCATCCTTTGAAGCGAGTGGGGGAGTGGAGGCTCTTAGAACTCTTTCTTCTTCTGCATACGTGCAGCCGGGAGGAGCACGTGGTGGAGTGAGAACCAATGTATTGATCGCTAAATCAAACTTGAGAAGTGCAGCTGCACCAGGTGGCATTGTTGAATTCAAGCGTTGTTAGGAGTAGTGCAACGTTGTGTTTTCTTGAGGTTGACTCGTGACAAGTCTTGTCCTGTGTTAAATGTGGAGAGTTAAATACGAAAGCTAAGATAAAGTGTTATTATTTTTCATGTCATGAAATATCCTCTTCTATAGAGAACTTATTAACAGAAATACCCTTTCATTCCGGTGAGAAAGGGGAGAGGGAGTTAAGGGAATTTTATGAGGAATTGGATCACACGGCTCGATTTGATGGCTGGTCTCCTGCACAGTTTCGTCAATTTTGCCTATTCAAGCTGATAGGACGAACCTTTGGATTGGTTTGAGATTCACCGCATTTATGGTATACTACGTCACCAGGTTTCCTTTCGAATGTCAAAATTTGTAACCTGTGATAGCTAGAAAAGCGGGTACCTAACGTGAGATACTTGTCCTATTGGGGAAGCGTTACTTATAGAATTTGTTTTCTTTCTGAAATTTGGGCGGATACGAAACCGTCCCCTTTAGTTGTGGCCGCATTTGCTGGATGATCGGATGCACAAAGGTGTGCCATTTGTCGCCGTAAACTGAGGGGTATGGCTGCTATTTACGTATGTGAATCATGTAGATTGAGGGAAATGACCGATTTTCAAATCCTAAGTCATAAATGAGACCCATTTACATTTATTGTGGGTTGGTATGGATCTATCCCCAGCCGAGGTCAATTTTTTAGTTCACTGGCAGAGCAGGTATATGAAAAGGTTTGGGTAAAAAGACAATATACTAAAATACCCGACAGTGAGAAGAACGAACAGATTACGTCAAACGCCATAAAAACAACAAATACGTTCGGATGTCTTGGGATAGTAACTGTCACCTTAAAGTCATTTTGGAGGGAAGAATAATGCAGATAACCATGAAAACTATTGAGTTGAGGGCTCAGATGCCTTTAGACAAAAGATAGAAGGGGCAAAACAGAATTTAGGGAATAAATAAAGAATATCACCCGACTAGTAAACGGGAAGTCCTGGGTTCGAGTCCCAGTCGGGGCAGTTGTCTTTTCTTTCTTTCTTGGACTAGTGTATTGTGTATCCTCACAAGGACAGTCTTTAATGCAGACTGCTTGCTTCGTTTAGAATTTAGGGAGTTCAACTCAGCCAGTGGAGATTCCTCTCCCTTGACCGAGTCTTCCAACGACCATAATAACTGTTCTATCGCTGAAAACTCAGCGGTAGTACCCGAGGGTCCCACACTTCTACACAGAAAACCCCTTCTTTGATTCCTTCATAGAGTCAAATGCCCATTCCAAAAGCGAAATCATCTATAAATAGCTGATTTGTGTGACGTGAGCATAGCCCTTTAAACAAACAAAAAAAAAATTAATATAAAATCTCTCAGGTTGGCTCCAGCTGAATCTGCACTATAGAGGACAGGAGTGGGAGTGGAGGAATTTTTCGATGCCGTCACTAGTATTGGTGACCTGGCCACATGGGCTAAACGAAGTCGTTTGGCTGAAACGAGAAGGAAATTAAGGGGCGAGACAGCTAGATTTATAAAAGATTCGGAAACAACACAAGCTTCGACCACACCTGACGATTTGAAGGCAGGTCTTGCGAATCAGTTTAGGGATTCAGTTGGCCAATTTTATGCAAATGAAACAGGAAGACAAAGAAAACGCACGTCAGCACTCTATACATGTGGAAAAAATGGGAAGGGAAATCGTGGGGTTGACAAAGCCTGCTCGGATTCCTTAGGTTTGGCACAATATAACAAGAGTTTAAAAAGTAATATAAGCATCCTAAAACTCTAAAAGAGGACATACAATATTCAGTACTTGAGGACGATGCCCTCTTTTGAAGAGCGATAAACCCCATAACACGTTTGTGAAAAAGGTAGTAAGTGAAACTAGAGAGGAGGAGAGAAATGGTATGCGAGAGAATGGAACAAACGGTACTAGGAAAATTAGGTTGGAGTGGCTTGACAAAATTCAATCTGCGAATGCTAATAAATTGCCTGAATCAAATACGGTAAGACAAGGAATCCTCAAACACAGCTGAAACAGGTGATTGAGTGATAGTCTCACTTGAGTTAACCCCTTTCCCCCCCCCCCCCTCCAACGAGCTGAGTGGTCAGCCTTTGCTGAGGCTGCTGTTTTCCAGCATGCGGTGCAGGACTTACTGATGTGGATGAACTTTCAACTCATTTCTGTGGATGAACTTTCAACTCATTTCACTGATGTAATCCTCGCTGCTGCTCATGCTTCTGTCCCGCGTACGTCCACACAGCCGAGACGGTTCCTGTTCCGTGGTGGATGCCTGCTTGCGGGCGGGCCATTCGGGTTCGCAGGCGAGCGTTGCGTGCATTTACGGTTAGCCCTACTACTGACAATTTTGTTGCCTTAAGCGCTTTCGTGCCCGTGCCAGATTTGTCATCCGTGAGGCTAGGCGTGCTTCGTGGTCGGCTTATGTTTCCTCGATCACACGCTCCTGCCTTCTCAGCAGGTGTGGAGGAAGGTGCGCCAGATCTCGGGGAGGATAGTGCCTTCCCCGGTATCGCAGCTGAGGGTGGCGAATGCCATGGTTTAATCTGTGCCGGATATCGCCGATTGTCTTGCGTCTGCATTTGCGAGGGTCTCGAGTGATGACCATTATGATCCTGGTTTCCTCGGGATTAAGCGTAGGGAAGAGGCTCGCTCTCTTGACTTTCGCTCCGACGGGCTGGAGGAGTACAATATGCCGTTCACTAGGCAGGAATTTGTTTCAGCTTTGTCCAAGTCGCATGACTTCGCCCCAGGCCCTGATGATGTTTATTATCTATCAGCTGTTGTAACATCTGCCTCTTATCTCCCAGCAGTTCTTGCTGGAAATGTTCAACCGCGTGTGGGCGGAGGGTTCTATTCCAGCTGTGTGGAGGGCAGCAGTGGTCATCCCGATTGTGAAACCGGGCAAAGACCCTACTTCTCCTTCCAGTTATCGCCCAATCGCTCTGACTAGCTGTGTCTGTAAACTTATGGAACGGATGGTCAGTGAGCGGTTGGTCTGGGTGTTGGAAACACAGGAATAATTCTTATCTGCATCCCAGTGTGGCTTTCGACGGTTTCGGTCAACTATCGATCATCTTGTTGCCCTTGAATCGGATGTGAGGGAGGCTTTTCGCCTGCGTCAACATCTGGTTCAAGTTTTCTTTGACTTGGAGAAGGCTTATGATATGACCTGGCGTTATGGGATTCTCTGTAATCTCTATGACTGTGGCTTGAGGGGACGGATGCCACTGTTCCTTTCCGCTTACCTCTCCGGCCGTTCTTTTCGCGTTCGTGTCGGGGCGACTCTTTCCCGCCCGTTTGTCTTGGAGAATGGTGTGCCTCAAGGAGGTGTTCTTAGTGTCATCTTGTTTGCTATTGGGATCAACCCCATTGCTCAGCAAGCTGCTGTTCCCCAGTCTTTGTTTGTCGATGACTTTGGCCTGCGCTTTCGGGCGGCTCGCATGCAGACCTGCGAGCGGCAGCTACAGCTGGCGATTAACAAAGTCCAGACCTGGGCAGTCAGTAATGGTTTCCGGTTTTCTCCGGACAAGACTGTGTGCATTCACTTTTGCCGCCAACGAACACTGCACCCAGATCCCTGCCTTTACTTGGGACAGGCACAAATTCCTGTTGTCCCACAGGCACGTTTCCTGGGTCTGGTGTTCGATTCCAGGTTATATTGGCTTCCACACTTGCGCCAACTTAGGGACAAGTCTTTGCGGGCGCTTAACATCTTGTGGGTTCTGTCGTGCACTTCATGGGGTGCCGATCGCACTGCCATGTTGCGCCTCTACCGAGTCCTTGTCCGCAGCAAACTTGATTATGCGTGCATGGTGTATGGTTCGGCTAGTGACTCCGTTCTCCGGATGTTGGACACTGTGCATCACAGTGGCTTGCGTCTGGTGACTGGGGCATTTCGGACGTCTCCAGTGGTCAGCTTCTATGCTGAGGCCTTGGAGCCACCTTTGGCCATTCGTCGGCGACAACTTGCCATTCAGTATGCTGTGCGTTTGCGTGCTGTGCAATCCAGTCCTGCTTGGTCCATGGTTTTTGGGCCAGACTTGCGGGTCGGTGGACGCAGGTTGGGTAAGGGTGATTTCCGCGATAGGCTCCAGCAGTTCTGTCAGGAAATAGCCTTTACAATGCCCTCCGTCTTCATGCTTGGGGGGATGCCAGTGGCTCCTTGGCTTGCCCCAAGTAGCATTTTCATTTTCGCTCTGGCGTCCCTCCCGAAGGGTTCCACTCTACCAGCAAGGTACTTACAGGAGTTCCGGCAGCTGTGTTCTCAGTACGCCGGTTATCAGCGGCTGTTTACTTATGGGTCGAAGTCGGACGTTGGCATGGGATGTGCTTGTGTGTGTAAGGGAGTGACGGTTGCCCATCGCCTTCCATCAGGCTATTCTGTGTTTTCTGCAGAGCTTTTGGCTCTCGGTATGGCAGTGGAATGGATCCTCGACCTTCAGGGCATGTCGCAAATCTGGGGGCTTTTCTTTAATGATTTAAGTGCTGCTCATAAAAATGTATTATTTACCTGGTGTCATTAGTGGGCACTGTCTTGTTATGGCTTTTTATTATGTCTAATGTAAGGGTTCTTCTTTATTGTCTTGCCAGTTGTATTTCCTGTTCATTTAGCCAATGGGCTCTTGACTTGTCATGACTCGTGCCTCCTTTCACGCATGCACAGTTTTTTATGTGTGAAATGTTTTGTGTAATAAAAATCACTTGGACTTCAGCTTCAGAGCTGAAAATATCTCTTGCTTTCCTTGCCTACTTATTGATGCGTTTATAAGGGTTTGAGGCCTATTTTTGAGGCCTATTGGCAGGCCTATTTTCGAGACCTTTTGTAGGCCTACATTCTATTCTTTTTAGGCTCATGAATTCTAGCCTACCTTGAATGAGTTCGTTTGCCTTTAACTAACAGGGTTTATTACTTGTTTCAGCATTTATCTGGTGTTTAGCAGTGTTCATTGGAGAGTATTAGCTTCAACATAAAAAACCTGACTTGGTAGCTGCAAGTCAATTAGGTATCTAGGAGCTCATTGGGTTGTGCCGGTCATACGACCTTATTCCACCTTGACCCCCTGAGGTTGCTGTTACAAGCAACTGGTGGCGCAGCTCACTGAGAAGGAGGACCTGGAGAAGTGGTATACAGGCAACCTCAGGACTTAGTTTTAAGATAGGTCTAAGTTGAATCTTGTAGCTCCAACCTTCCTTAGGGCTCCCCTGGTTTGCTAGGTTTTCCGTCGCTCTCCCCAGTTAGCTAATTTCGTCAGGGCACGCATTTCATTATCTTTAGCGATTTCATGAGTGCCCTGGAGTCCTTGGCGAATTACAATTCTCGGAACCCCTTGACACGTGTCCAAGCTTTGCTTTCCCGCTTGCCTGGCCAGCGGAAAACCGTGCTTTTCTACTAGATCCCGGGCCATGTTGGGATAGGTGGAAATGAGCAAGCGGATTCTGCAGCAAAAGGGGCCCTTTTTGGCCCTCTCGGATCTCAGTCTTGTTCCCTCAGACGCTTTTCCAACTTTGCATCTGAGGTTACACGCTTTTTGGCAAGCCTTGCGGGACAAACAAGACGGTAATAAATTACGAGCTATTAAGGGCATTGTTGAGGAATGGCACTCGGCGTGTCGCCGTGAGGAGGTGGTGTTGGCTCGTTTGCGCATTGGTCACACTCCACTTCCTCACTGTTTCCTTTTGCGGGGGGTTGACCCTCCTGAATGTTATTGGTGTCGACGGCCACTTACGGTCTGCACTTCCTTGTTGATTGTCGCCATCTTGATGATGTTCATCAGGGGGGGGATTGAGGCTTAATGGCGCGTCAACAACTTGGTCATTAGCGCCAACCTCAGTCACAGTGCAGTGGTCCGGGTTGCCACTGCACCACACATTACAGAGATGTTATTCAAACCCCTAATCTAAATCTTGTCATACATCTGTACCTCCTGCAAAAATTGAAAAACACCGGACAGGAGGACAGACTTATCACCCAATTGACGCACAATGTCATGCGGAAGATGGAAACGACGACGAAAACCATCAAGATGGCAACAATCAACAAGGAAGTGCCGGACCGTAAGTGGCCGTCGACACCAAGAACATTCAGGAGGGTCAACCCCCCGCAAAAGGAAACTGAGTGAGTGAGTGACGATGTTCATCGTCGTTTTTGTCTTCCGCATGACATTGCGCGTCAATTGGGCGATAAGTCTGTCCTCCTGTCCGGTGTTTTTCAATTTTTGCAGGAGGTACAGATGTATGACAAGATTTAGATTAGGGGTTTGAATAATATCTCTGTAATGTGTGGTGCAGTGGCAACCCGGACCACTGCACTGTGACTGAGGTTGACGCTAATGACCAAGCTGTCGACGCGCCATTAAGCCTAAATCCCCCCCCCCCTCCAACAACCCCCAGGTATACGTAACCGTCTCCTCTCCGGCTCCAGAACCATGTGAAAAGGTTTTACAGAGTTTCGAACAGTTGGTAAAGGAGGTGGTAGACAAATACGACGAATGGAAAGAAAAATGGTAGCGGCAGGCGTATCCTATCATATTGAGGGCCGGCACCCCGTGGAAGAAACCATAGAGATTGCCCTCGAATGTACAGGGAGATGGAAAATTAAACTGCTCCCACCCCATTCCCTCCCCCGGGCTAATCAATTGGAAGGCCAAAACTCGGGCTGGCAAGTAACTATGACCCCCAGGTAAGCTATCTTCAGAACCATCTTCAGGACCACCGCAACAAGTACGGGCTGTGCAACCCCGCTATGCCCGGTACAAGGAAGAACGCCAGAAGGATGGTAAATTCAGGGTTTATTCCAGGGCCACGCGGTCTGTCCTCAGGAGATGTTGTCCAATGGTTCAAGGATGCTCTGATCAGGGCTACTAGCAGGGTGGCACACTTCAGGAAGAGTTCTTAGCTGGTTAGGGACTAGCTCCCAGAGTGAGGCTGCAAGGGGCTGCAAGGCCTTAAGTACCTAGAGCTGCAGCCAGTACCTGCCACTGGTGGTGCAAGGTACTTCCTGTACTATATCCTGGTATCCCATGATCCATCTCTGCTAGCAGCTACCCCTAGGGGCAGGCAAGGCCAGAGCCATCCAGACCACTGATCCCCAGGGACTGGACCATACATCAAAGTACATAGCATTACTGGAATACATCAATAAAGATACAGAGTGTACAGAATAGATAATATGGAGCCATAGCATCAAGGTAAAGAGGCCCACTAAGGCCCTAGCTTAAAGAGTACAAGGAAGCTGTGGAAACCGTCGTTGCAGAGGTCCCGCCCTCGAAAAGAAGCGCCCTCGCTTCGTTAAGGTAAGTGAAAACTATTTATTAAGCTAAGTTATTTTATATGCAAAATAATCAAAGTTCTCAGAAATTATTCAAAAATAATACCAAGAAGGCGCGCATTAACAATAAGTTAAAATTAAGGATGCCATGGGGACGTTTAAGCTTTTTATCTGCTAATAATTCAATCGTTTGACTGTTCCAGCAGGGTGACATTACTTACGCGTATCAGTAACGTTTTTCTGTAAGGTCTGGGAAATCTTTGAGCGTCAAAATTCAGACATTATTCCCGTAAAAACCCGCTACGCAAACTCAATTACTTGAACATTTTCACGAAAATTATGCAGAAGCAAAAACGATTTTTCAACATTTAAAATACAATCACAATCAATCAGTGCAAAAACAGTCAAGGAAAAAAAACTAAGTGCATGATGCACGAAAATTCACTTGAAAAAAAAAAATTGTAACCATTAACCATCGGTTACTATTATCATTAGCTAAGAAAGATTTTTACTTCAAAATCTTAATCGTCAAAATCGGTTGTCAAATATCGGTAACAACCCGTGTCAACTGTGACTAACGCGGTAACAATCAGTTAGGTTCAACTCAAAATTAGTTTTTAATTATTCGATTCAAGTATTGTTACATTCAATAATCATCACCAGCTGATCGTTTCCTTAATGAAAATAATGAATACAAGTCGCTAGGAAACGGTACTCAGCTCAACCCTAAGCACGAGCTCCCAATTCCATTCGACCCAACGACAGCTGATTAACCTCCAGCATGGAACTACCACGAACACCCCAAGGCGAAGAAGAACTAAATTGGGCCGAATTCTTCTCGGTAGATGAGGAATTTCGTACCATCGTTATTACGTTATTACGGAAACCCCACCTACTCGACGAGCTGGCGCCGTCCGTTATGTTAATCGATACCTGCCTATGATCCTATACGGATACAACCTCTTTCACAATGAGCTTCCCATTGGTTCAGCCCATCCTTCAGACGGACCACAGCTGGCCTGGGAGCCTCCATTCCCCAGTCCACCTCACGAAATGGAGGAAGAACCGCCAGAAGCCGCAGCCGGGGAAGAACCAGAGTCCGTCGCCGCCTCCTCGAACAGCGCTAACGACGACAGCAGTTTGTCGTTATTTCCTGACCCCGGTAATCTTGCCGGTAAGTTAATTCCATTTTAACTCCGCACTCCCCACCTAACCAGGAACGTTCGCCACAATTCCTTCCTTTCTTTACAGATGAAACTTCGGATTCCGGGCTTCCAGAAAGCGGTGGAACTGAATAAAGTCGGACAATTCCACGCATCCCAACCACAGCGTTCCTTGTTCAACTCAAAACCTAAATCCATCAATGTACTTCCTCCCATAAAGGAATTTTAAAATCAGCCCAAGTGTGTTCGCTTACGTTAGCTCTAACTTTAGGCTAGCTTATTGCCTTATGCCCCTTCCTAAGTTATGCTACTAAGCCAATCAAAAAGTGTACATTCCCTGGTGAAAACCCGTCTGATCACGACAAACGTGCTAACATTAAGTAATAATTTCACTGTAAGTAAAAATGGAACACCCAAGATGGCTGCCGGCATTCCAAAAAGGCTTCTTGGTGAAAATTGAGTCCTTTCCTAGATGAAAAATGGACGGCCGATGCACCACTTGTGCAACCCCGCTATGCCCGGTACAAGGAAGAACGCCAGAAGGATGGTAAATTCAGGGTTTATTCCAGGGCCACGCGGTCTGTCCTCAGGAGATGTTGTCCAATGGTTCAAGGATGCTCTGATCAGGGCTACTAGCAGGGTGGCACACTTCAGGAAGAGTTCTTAGCTGGTTAGGGACTAGCTCCCAGAGTGAGGCTGCAAGGCCTTAAGTACCTAGAGCTGCAGCCAGTACCTGCCACTGGTGGTGCAAGGTACTTCCTGTACTATATCCTGGTATCCCATGATCCATCTCTGCTAGCAGCTACCCCTAAGGGCAGGCAAGGCCAGAGCCATCCAGACCACTGATCCCCAGGGACTGGACCATACATCAAAGTACATAGCATTACTGGAATACATCAATAAAGATACAGAGTATACAGAATAGATAGCATGGAGCCATAGCATCAAGGTAAAGAGGCCCACTAAGGCCCTAGCTTAAAGAGTACGAGGAAGCTGTGGAAACCGTCGTTGCAGCTGAATATGTGTTTGAAGTCAGAGTTACCTCAGGAAGAGAATCATTTGTACTGAGACCCCAGGGAGAGGCGTCGGCAACCTTGGAGAAGGCCGTAGATAAAGCCCGACTAGACACCCAATATTTAAGCCATACTACTACGTATTAAGATTCTGGAGGCTTTTATTCCCGGAGCTCCCTATAGTGATAAGATATATGGATGGAGTATAGAGATACGCATACTTGTGTACAGCAGCTCGAGTATTAATATTCTTTCACGTGCCATGTTGAAATGATTGCATCAAACATCAAAAATGGCGTACAAAAATCCAGGCTAGGACCGTTTCAAATGCAGTCTTTCCGTTAGATAATAAATATATGGTCAAAAGTAAATTAGACACAACTGTCATTGCATTCCCTATTTTGTTCCAAGGGGAGTCACTGACAGACAATCACGATGCTATATTTTGCATAGCTGCCATGCATACTTGGGGCATTATTTTTAACTTGCCCCAAAAGGAATTGTATACCACCCGTTTCGATAATACTTTGAAGCTAGTAGAAGCTACAAGTAATCTGACCAATTTTTAGCTGAACTAACAAACCCGGGTATAAACTGGTTGACACTATCCCTGTCTTATTATTACATAGATGGTAAAACTACAACCGGATAACACGACACTTCAAATGGCAGTAAAATTAAAACAAAAATTAACACAAACAGTCATTTGTTATTTATAATTACAGTTCAATGTGTTTTATAACACAATTTACTCACGGTTAAGTGGAAAAAAAAGAAAAAAAAAAGTTACGGATATGCTGACCCGGGGGATTGTATTAAGCTATGATTTTTTAAGTTTATTGTTAAGTTTGTTTAAAGTTTTTTCAGGTCATTTTTTTTCAAAGTTATCACCTTAACTTAATTTCTTTCTATAATTTTTGTTTTCCTAAAATATACAATCGTTTTTTTTTTAGCTGTAATTGCGGTACAAGCCCGTAGGATCGAAAACCAAACAGATAGAACGTATCGCATGGCCCATTAGATAGAAATGTTTTTTCCATCAGATAGCAAGTTTTCAATCTCGTGGGATTTTTTTTCAATCATCTCGACATAATGGAATATAGCCTATTAGGGTATTTCAACCAATCGCTTCATGGGGGCATTTTTTGTATGTTGATCAAAGAAACTTAATACCGTAAATTGCCTATTAAACGCCCACGGGCGGCTAACATTATTTCGATAAAAAAGTGGAGGGGGCGTTAACAAATATACTATAAGATTTCTGACTTGTACGTATGTTTTTGGGTGGTCTTTTAGGCAAAACCCGTCGTGGAAAAGTTGATTATTCACGTGCGTGATCTGGGTTCAATCTAGCTTTAACACACTGGTTTTATTCTCATTTATTCACAAATTTAGTGTATTAGATCGTCCTCCTTCCAGTATCTAACCTAATTCAAAGTTAAAATTAATTTCTAACCATCACCACGCTTCATGGGAGAATTTGTAATTGCAGAAAAGTCATCAATATTAGGCCTATGCGATCGATCATTGATGTGGGTGTGCATAATATGGATTCAGTCTAGTGAAAACGCTTTACCTTTTTCCCATTTATTCTCAAATTTAGTTTATTAGATCGTCCTCCTTCCAATATCTAACATAATTCAAAGTTAAAACTAATTTTTAACCAAAAAAGACAACGTGATTCACCACTGGGAAACGCGTGTGTTGACATTTATCACCATAGAGTTATATATTGTCGTCCAAGACGGAAGTTCCAGCGGAAATGGACGCGTAGGTCTGGACCCGTGGAGCCCCAGTAGTGGACGCGTCCAGACTGTGTAAGCGCTTGAAACATCCGGTCCACCGCATCCGTTATGACGTTACTTCGGGTGGCGTTTTCCGGTCGTGAATCGCAGGTCTGTTTTGAAGGTTTGTGATGGTTAAAAACTAGTTTTAACTTTGAATTATGTTAGATATTAGAACGGGAAAAACCGGCAACCGGCGAGTACTGTGGCTAATTGTAGTAAACATTTCCCAAAAATAGACACAATACCACAAAAATAGACAAAAACGTATGTCTAACTTGAATTTTCGGTGATAAATTTATACGATCACCATCATCAGAAGCTTATTAATGATACACAACGGTTACATTTTGGCAAACAAAAAGTCAAAAAGACGAAAGACGTCACAGCGGTCCACCATTTTAAAAACGCGACCACTTATCTCAACACTAAATATCCAGACCGAGTTCAACTTGCCATTGTCGATCTAGACAGGTGTTAAGCGAAGGGTGCACGAACTTATCATTGTTGCCATACGCTGGATTCGCTACGTTCATTAAGGGCCATCTTCCTTTGGAAGTGTTTGATGGCAATAGCCTCGAGGGCTCTTAAATGAGCGTCATTCAGGGAATTGGATTTAAAAAGCACTGATGTGTCTTCCCAAGCAATCTTGTGGTTTTTCTGTTCACAATGTCTCGCAGTGCCATTTCGCAGCACACCTTTCCTCGTGTCACCAAGCTGTTCATGGAGACGTTCAACAAATTGTCTATGGGTCTCTCCAACATAATCCGCCTCACATGATCCACATGGGACACAATACACTACCACCTGCTGTACTTGCTGGATAACAGGGGAAAAAAATAATCATGGGAGGAACTTTGGAAAAAAATTTTGCCCGCCTCCCCCTCCCCGAAAACGTCGCAGCCCCGGAAAAGTTGCTTGCGCGTGTTTGGCTGAAGGCTAAAAAAAACCGTATCACTGAGAAATCCAGCATTCAGTAAGCAAGTAATCCCAAGTTAATCCTTTGAAACAATTCACTTCGGTACCACGCATTGCTCTCCACACACACTTGCCCAGGCACCGTCTCCCCGACCCCCCGAAAACGCCGCCCCGTGACATTTCCCCTTTGGTGCAGCCCTGGAAAAGTCGCATGCGTATGTTTGACTGAAGGCTAAAAAAAAACCCGGGAGAATGCCAGCATTTAGTAAGCAAGTAACCCTATGTTTAAGTTACTTCTTTGAAACAATTCACCTCGGTACCGTGCACTGCGACATTGTTGCAAGCAACGATTGTTGCCGCCCACTTAAAAACAATTCAACTCCTTTCTGGAAGTGAACATTTAGGAAATAAATGCGCCTTTCCATCGTATCAGGCTGCCAATTTTGAGGCCCATTGGGGGCCTCAAAATTAAGAACCAATCGTCGTTTGGTTTAAAGTTGTCTGGTTTAGTAGATACGGGTTTTTTTTTTTTTTTTTAGCTCAAACGCCGACAATAGCACAGTCCACGCGACTAAAACTTTGTTGGCCGCTTTGGTATCACAACAAAACCAAAAAAACGATCCCAAAACGATGCGGCAGGTCTGGTAAGTGGCGCCATCTCTTCGAAGACTTTGGAAAAAGTGTTAAAACCCGAACTTGTAGTCCAAGGCCGTCAATAGAAGACGTTCGAAGACGTTGGGAAAGTGTCCCAACCCGAATTTGAAGACGAATCCCGTCAACAGATGGTACTACAGGGTGGGGTACTTGATTGTACGACGGAATGGCGAGGCCGGTGACTTGGCCGCCTGCTCCGTATTATATATGTAGATTCGGCCACCACCATAAAAATTAAAGTAAGTGTATCAAATTACACAAACCTCAATAGTAAGCAAATCATTAATAAAGGTAGCGGAGTTACTTTTCAATAATTTCTAGCAATTTTTAGCCAAGATTTATATCAAAACAGTCAAATATACCAGAAAAAGCTTATGATACTGTTCAGTGAAAATACGATGTAGGTTTTGACTTTGACTTGGGCTTGACATGGTAAGAAAACATTTTAATAACGCTTCTGTCAAACTCTTGTCAAAAGTGCTACGATTTTGACAGAAGCTTTATTTTGTACTGTTTTCTTATCCACCATCGAACACAAAACGGAATATTTTACGCACAGTCTCAAAACAGCCAATCGCAGTTTTGAGACTGTGCGTAAAATATAGCGTCTGCATTCGAATGTGAATCGGTTGACTCTCATCGTCATCGTAGGCATTATGTTATATTTCTAATGTTTTCTTATCATGTCGAGCCAAGTCAAAATCGCATTTTCACCAAGATTCGGGAAGCCCACTCCCAAAGGTTTTTCTAGAAGTTAGGAAACTTGAAAAAACTTGCAATAAGATAACGAAATGTCAGTGCCACATCATGTTTACCACCGCATGCCCTCATGAACCTAGTTGCAGATGCTCAATAGATATTCAACAATTTCAAAGGAGACTCATCTACACGTCACAAAATACAGGGACTTTTATTGAAACCCCCAGCCCAACCCAATTTCTCGACAAAACTGCTCAGAGCACTAAGCAAACATGACCGTAATTTTAAACAGCTCTACCCATCAGCAAGCCATCCTTGCTGACTTGGAAAAATCGAGAAATTACTCCCAAGTCGATTATAACGCCGAAAACCGAGTTGCCGATGCCTTCAACACTCTGCATGACCACCAAGGAACTTTGAAGAGTCTCACCCCGAATCCAGCCCACCGACTTCCAGTAAGATTTGTCCAAGTCAAAACGCACAAAGAGGGACACCCCCAACGCCTCATTATCTTGGGCAAAGGGGGCTCCTGCCAACCTACCGATTGGTTTCTCACCAAAAGGCTAGATAAATACGTCCGAGGAAACCACCGCCTCAAAATATGCAGGACCTCATTAACCAACTGAAAGAGGTCACCCTCAAAAAAGACGACGTATTTACACCATTTGATGTAAAAAGCCTGTTTCCCAGGCCTTACACACCGCCGGATCCTCGAGTGCCTTACGAGGTCAGCAGAGAAACTAAATGTCCCTCAGATTGAATTCCAGAAAGACTATGATCTAGTTAAAGTTATCCTTTCTACTACTATTTACGTGCGATTCGAAGATAAAACCTTCTGGCAACTAAAGGGCATACAGATGGGGTATTCATGCTCCCCAGTGTCAGAAAAAATATGTGCTACAACACCTCAACCACAATATTTCGACATCTCAAACCCGACCGAAATTATGGCGACAGTTCGTGGGTGATATATTTTCGATACCTACAGAACATGAAAACAATCCTATCCTTGAACGACTTAATTCTTGGCACAAGGATTTATCCTTCACAAAAGATGAAAAAGAAGGTTCCATCCTAATCACCAGACTGGAAGATGGGAGCATCCAGTATCAACCATACAAGAAGCTGATGACCACCTCCCAACTAAAAACCATTACTCTCAACGAGATGCGACGCCTAACTCAAAGCTCATCCAGAGCTGAATTACGTCTATATTCATCACGAGGTAACTTTTTTTGTATGATAGACAGAAGGGTGTGGTTTGCACCATTCTTTAGCCCATATAGTTGGCTTCAAATGGAAATAGGACACGCAAAGTCTTCAGAGCCATAGTAAGGCCGCAGTACGTCTACACGTCCAAAACACGTCAAAATCAGGAAAACAAGCAGCCGGACAGTGGTAGACTTTATGCCATCGTTTTTATCGCATTTTTTTACATTCAGAAACCGTTAGAGTTAATTTCTGTTGCAGTTTTGTCTAACTCTGTCCTTTTTTTTCACTTAGGTTGACTGGACTACCTCTCCATAATCCTCTTTCTACTCCTACCCTTGCCACCACTGACGACGTTCCATCAGTCAATTCCTGCGGAAAAGAATGATGATGAATAATTGACATCGACAGTGAGAAAAAGCTTGCAGCCAAAATGAGAAACACAGATACCCCTCGTATGAAATCACTACTGAGCTTTTTACAGCGTTGGTATAGCTGCAATCATAGACTTAAAAATAAAAACAAAGCCACGTAAAATGTTACATGTCGACGAAGCAGTTAAGTAGGTTGTCTGTCTTACATCTGTCACCTCCTACTACTGCGATTGAAGTGTTCAGGTAGAAAAAAAATTAGGACATCGTTGGTCGATGTCTGCTAATCAGTGATGTCTGGCATTGCATTGTGAAGAATCCAAAGCTTACCGCCTCCTCAGAAAGATATTTATTCTTCCTACTCCTTATTCCATTCGTACCTGGTTACAAAAAGCATTTCATGTGAACCTGGCATTCAACCAGAACTTTAAAAGATTTTGGAAATTAAGGCCGAAGGAATGTCGAAACAAGATCTTCTAAACATTCTGATCGTCGATGAAATGTCTTTAAAAGAGGGTTTAAACCATCACGAAACAGAAGATCTTGTTGAGGGGTTTGTTGATTTTGGACATAATGAATGAGCAAGCACATTAGTAATTTTTATGTTAGGTGAATTAACAAAACAATAGAAACAACCAGTCACACATTTTTACATTAAAGACTGCATGTCAGCTTTAACTTTACATGATAAGTTAGCGGCTATGTTGGCATCCTTGTTAAACATTGGGTTTTATCAAAGTGGTCGTTTGTCATCAAGGTCCAAATAATCAAGGTTTATTTAGACGACTAAATATAGCGAAGGAAACTGTATATTTGTCTTAATGACCACAAAATATTCTTCATGTACGATTCTTCTCATCTAATGAGAAATAACTTCTAGAAGTACGTCATTTCTGTCGGAGGTTCAGTTGCATTTTGGAATCATGTTGAAGACTAGCGAGCTGAACCAAAACTGACTAAAAAACACTCAGAAGTGTGCAAATTTTCGAAAATGAAGGTAAAACTCGCCATCTAGCTATTTAGCCACAGTGTTTCAATGGGAATGTTCTTTTTTGTGCTGGTAGGAAAATTTCCTCCGGCAACAATTTGCACTTCTGGTTTTGCAGGAGAATTGATAAGCTGTTTGACTGATTGAACTCCAAACAGTTGAAATATGTCAAAGTGTTTTGTGGAGCTTTAAAACCTTTGTCAGCGGCATGACCAGGTTCTTAAGGAGAAACTTGCCTGGCTCCACACAGTCGAAGTATTGAATGCAAAACGACAACCCCGTGCTTAACTGGCTAGAAAATAAACATTGCCTCATTAGCGCAACTGTCTGATCACCTTTTACAACAGAATCTTTAAAGTTTTTGTGTATATCCAGACTGAGCCTGGATCCGCTAGGAAACACGTTTGCAAACGTCTTCTAAGAACCGCAGCAATTTTGCCATTCACTTCGTAAAGTCCTGTCTAGCTCTTCTGCACTCCAGAAAGTGCAAACTGCTGACAATACAGGTAGCTAAATTCTAACATTGTGCAAAAATGCAGCTGCAAAGAAAAACAATGCTTGGAACCACGAGAGAATTGAAGCTGATGAAGCAAAAAGCGCCAAGAACATCTTGACCTGAAAGATTTTACATTTGCTGAAGCGAGAAGCTAACGTAATAACGTATGTGGCAGGATACGTTGGACAAAGTCTAGTCTATTCACAAATGTGAACAATATGGCCCTGCATTGTTGAAAGAAGGAAAGCTCACTAAACCACTACCAGACGAGACTTTCACAGTTATGAAAGGCTGTCGTGTCATCGAAGACAGTCATTGTGGGGCCTATCATCATCCAGAGTAGCACTGCATCAAAATATTGGAAAACATGTTTTCAGTCCTGTTTCCACAGACTGTTCATTGCAGACAACTACAGGCCACATTGATGACAAACATTAGAAAGAGATGTGCGAACAGGGCCAAATGTGCGTCGCCAAACTCTTCCTAAAAATAGAGATTGTTGTAGCGCATTTTTTTATTTCAGTATGTCCCTAATAAGTTGTACTTGGACAAATAACAGAATTAAAACTACAGGTTATTGTTGTTTTTTTTTAGATTAAAATAACTAGTCATGTTTCTGATAATAAAATCGTGGCAATTTTCAGTTATGTATCTTAATTCCTGGCCCAATTGTATGCAACAAGAACGATTGAAAAATGGAGATTCTACCAGAGAACTTGTTCTCGCAGGAGAATCTTAAGTTCTGGGAGTGGAATCCGACGACGCTGTGTTAACTAGGTTCGGAGGTCCCCCCTGCTTACTGCACTCATTTTCCCTCATTTACATACTTAATCAAGTTAATGTATTCAATTCCGCGTCGAACTGTGAACACTACCGATTCCCCTCCATCTCGCTTCCACTGTCCCCACTGTCTTTTGCTTTCCTGGTGAACTACTTCGCTAGCGGAAACGGACGGGTACTGAAAATAACGGAGCGTCGTCGGATTCTATTCGGAGTTCTACAAGTTTTCTGCTAAAATCTCCATTTCTCCTTCGTAGAAATCCTCCTTGCTGTGTTAACTAGATTACTTAACGTGGCGCAGGTCACCAGCCGATTGTCTATGACAGACTACCTTCTTAAAACTAAGGAAGAAAAACAAATTTTGTGGTACTCACAAGCCTGGACCTATGCGTTTTTTTTTTTTTCCCGACAATCAACCCAGCAGCCCCTTCACCTGCATCGTCTGCAGAAGAAGGCCTGCCAGGATGGAGTCCGTCTCTTTCTGATAGTGCTCCAGGTACACCGAGGGCGTCGCCCAGTTCGCCATTGGCATGATCTGCGACGGTGTCGCCCCACAACCACTCGCCGCCGCTGCCACTCTCACTGAATGTGTGTGGGGGGGGGGAATTGAGGCTTAATGGCGCGTCGACAACTAAGTCATTAGCGCCAACCTCAGTCACAGTGCAGTGGTCCGGGTTGCCACTGCACCACACATTACAGAGATGTTATTCAAACCCCTAATCTAAATCTTGTCATACATCTGTACCTCCTGCAAAAATTGAAAAACACCGGACAGGAGGACAGACTTATCGCCCAACTGACGCGCAATGTCATGCGGAAGATGGAAACGACGACGAACACCATCAAGATGGCGACAATCAACAAGTAAGTGCCGGACCGTAAGTGGCCATCGACACCAATAACATTCAGGAGGGTCAACCCCCCGCAAAACGAAACAGTGAGTAAGTCGGGTGTGACCAATTCGCAAACTGGCCAACACAACCTCCTCACGGCGACACGCCGAGTGCCACTCCTCGACAGTGCCTTTAATGGCCCGTAATTTGTTACCGTCCTGTCTGTCCCACAAGGTTTGCCAAAAAGCGTGTAACCTCAGACGCAGAGTTGGAAAGGCATCTGAGGGAACAAGGCTGAGATCCCTACCGAGAGGGCCAGAAAGGGCCCCTTTCGCAGCAGAATCAGCTTGTTCATTCCCTGCTATCCCAACATGGCCCGGGATCCAGCAAAAAAAGCACGATTTTCCGCTGGCCAGGCAAGCGGGAAAGCAAAGCTTGAACACGTTGTGTCAAGGGGTTCCGAGGATTGTAATTCGCCAAGGACACCAGGGCACTCATGGAATCACTAAAGATAATGAAATGCGTGCCCTGTAGGTCAAGGATCCATTCCACCGCCAAACCAAGAGCCAAAAGCTCTGCAGAGAACACAGAATAGCCTGATGGAAGGCGATGGGCAACCGTTACTCCCTTACACACGCAAGCACACGCCACGCCAACGTCTGACTTCGACCCATCAGTAAACAGGCGCTGATAACCGGCGTACTGAGAACTCAGCCGCCGGAACTCCTGTAAGTACCTTGCTGGTAGAGTGGAACCCTTCGGGAGGGACGCCAGAGCAAAAATGAAACTGCCACCTGGGACAAGCCAAGGGGCAACTGGCATTCTCCCAAGCCTCAAGACGCAGGGCATTTCAAAGGCTATCTCCTGACAGGACTGCTGGAGCCTATCGCGGAAATCACCCTTACCCACCCTGCGTCTACCGACTCGCAAGTCGGGCCCAAAAACCATGGACCAAGCAGGACTGGAATGCACAGCATGTAAACGCACAGCATACTGAATGGCAAGCTGTCGCCGACGAATGGCCAAAGGTGGCTCCGAGGCCTCAGCATAGAGGCTGACCACTAGAGAAGTTCGAAATGCCCCAGTCGCCACACGCAGGCCACTGTGATGCACAGTGTCCAACATCTGGAGAGTGGAGTCACTAGCCGAATCATAGACCATACACGCATAATCAAGTTTGCTGCGGACAAGGGCTCGGTAGAGGCGCAACATGGCAGCGCGATCTGCACCCCATGAAGTGCCCGACAGGACCCGCAAGATGTTAAGCGCCCGCAAAGCCTTGTCTTTAAGCTGACGTAAGTGTGGAAGCCAAGACAACCTGGAATCGAACACCAGGCCCAGGAAACGTGCCTGTGGGACAACAGGAATTTGCGCCTGTCCCAAGTACAGGCAAGGATCCGGGTGCAGCGTTCGTTGGCGGCAAAAGTGGATGCACACAGTCTTGTCCGGAGAAAACCGGAAACCATTACTTACCGCCCTGGTCTGGACTTTGTTAATTGCCAGCTGTAGCTGCCGCTCGCAGGTCTGCATGCGAGCTGCCCGAAAGCGCAGGCCGAAGTCATCGACAAACAATAACTGGGGAACAGCAGCTTGCTGAGCAATGGGGTTGATCCCTATAGCAATCAAGATGACACTAAGAACACCTCCCGGAGGCACACCATTCTCCAAGACAAAGGGGCGGGAAAGAGTCGCCCCGACACGAACGCGAAAAGAACGGCCTGAGAGGTAGGCAGAAAGCAACAGTGGCATCTGTCCCCTCAAGCCATAGTTATAGAGATTACGGAGAATCCCATAACGCCACATCGTATCATAAGCCTTCTCCAAGTCAAAGAAAACCTGAACCAGATGTTGACGCAGGCGAAAAGCCTCCCTCACATCCGATTCAAGGGCAACCAGATGATCGATGGTTGACCGAAACCGTCGAAAGCCGCACTGGGACGCAGATAAGAATCCCCATGATTCCAGCACCCAGACCAACCTCTCACCGACCATCCGTTCCATAAGTTTACAGACACAGCTAGTCAGAGCGATTGGGCGCTAACTGGAAGGAGCAGTAGGGTCTTTGCCCGGTTTCACAATCGGGATGACCACTGCTGTCCTCCACGCTGCCGGAACAGAGCCTTCTGCCCACACACGGTTGAACATCTCCAGCAAGAACTGCTGGGAGGCAAGAGGCAGATGTTTCAACAGCTGATAGTGAACATCATCAGGCCCTGGGGCGGAGTCATGCGACTTGGACAAAGCGGAAACAAATTCCTGCCTGGTGAACGGTAAATTGTACTCCTCTAGCCCGTCGGAGCGAAAGTCTAGAGGGTGAGCCTCTTCACTACGCTTTATTCTGAGGAAACCAGGATCATAATGGTTATCACTCGAGACCTGCGCAAACGCAGACGCAAGACAGTCGGCGATATCCGGCACAGAAGAGATCACGGTATTCGCCACCTTCAGCTGTGAAACCGGGGAAGGCACGGTCTTCCCCGAGATCTGGCGCACCTTCCGCCACACCTGCTGAGAAGGCGTGGAGCGCGTGATCGACGAAACATAAACTGCCCACGAAGCACATCTAGCCTCACGGATGACAAACCTGGCACGGGCACGACAGCGCTTAAAGGCTACAAAGTTGTCAGCAGTTGGGCTGACTGTAAACGCACGTAACGCTCGCCGGCGGGCCTGAATGGCCTGCCCGCAAGCAGGTGTCCACCACGGAACAGGAACCCGCCGCGGCTAAGTGGACGTACCCGGGATAGTAGCATGAGCAGCAGCAAGGACCACGTCAGCGAAATGAGTGGAAAGTTTATCCAATATCAGAAAAGTCCTCAACCGCACGCTGAAATACAGCAGCCTCAGCAAAAGCTGACCATTCAGCACGTTTAAGCGCCCTCCGGGCTGGCCTGGAAGCCACAGAACCCCCTTGTGTTGTGGACAACACAATGGGGAGGTGATCGCTTCCATGCAGATCGGCAGTGACACCCCAAGTGAAGTGAACTGGGATGGCCAGCGAGCAAAAGGCTAAGTCCACCGCTGACCAATTGCCCGTGGCCAGGTTACAGGGGGGGGGGGCAATGAGGCTTAATGGCGCGTCGACAGCTACTGTGGGTCATGGCTCCATTGTTCAGGATGCAAACAGACCCCCTCTGCATCCACTCCTCAAGGATCCTCCCTTTGTTGTCTGTATGAAGTCCCCCCCACTGGACATGGTGGCTGTTAAAGTCGCCCAGCAACAGAAAAGGGGCAGAAAGCTGGAGCACCAGGTCCTCCAGGTCACCAACCCCAAAGACCTCATCCGGTGGCAAATAAAGCGAACAGACAGTAATATCCAAATGGAAAGAAACACGAACTGCTACCGCCTGAAGCCTAGTGTGCAGAGGCACACTGGCATGCGGCTGAGAGTGTTGAACCAGCACTGCAACACCACCATGTGCACGTGGCACAGGGTCAGCATCCAGACGGTAGACAGAATAACCTCGAACAACCGGATTATGTGACGCCTTAAAGCAGGTTTCCTGTAGACAGCAGCACAGAGGTCGCCAATGCGACAAAAGCAGCCGCAGCTCTTCGGCATGGGTCCGATAACTTTGGCAGTTCCACTGAACGATGGCATGCGCAGGCATTAGGGCGGGCTGAAGACTGAATCATTCTCCTCAACTCCTCCTCTGGGCGATCCGAAAACATCCGAATCCTCACCCGAATCAAAAGATGGAGTGAGGTTCAGAACGAAGTTGTCCTCGGAAGGAGGAAAAAGTTCCGGAGAATTGGAACAGGAAATCTCTCCCTGCTCCATGGGCAAAGTATCATCAAGATGTTGATTGAGGGGACACAACGGACCCCTCAGCAAGCTGGCCGTTCAACGACCGTTTCACCTTATCTCCTGGTGGCGACATCCTCACGGGTGGTGTTGAGGCTTTACCAGCAGGAGCCTTCTTCTTCAACGTTTTCTGTGGTTCACTCCGGGCAGGTGGAGGCTTAGGTGAAGCTTTAACCTGCCTGGGAACAGATGCAGCAGCAGAAACAGCAGCAGGAGCAGAAGCATTATCACAGACCACGCCAAACAACATGGAATTACACCTGTTCTTACATTCGAGCACCCTTTTTTCTGGAAAGCTAGTGGAATTGTTACTAATGAACCATCGCAAAGCCCTTTGAAGAAAATTGTTTCAGACTTGGTGGTTTACACACCCAGATGAGTTTCTTAGGGTGCATTGGTTCCATAATGGCAGGATCAGGCTTGCATGACATCCTAGAAATAATTTACGCAGAAAACGCCGTGAAGCACATGCTTTCTGGTAAGGCCATATCTAGAGCAATTCAAGGTCACCTGATTGTATACAAAGCTCTGTACACAATCCTGGGGACAGCAGCTTTTCAAGAAGAAAATACAGATGACAATGACTGCCAAGAAACACAAGTTGTTCTTGAAAAGTTACTGGTATCTCCTGACTCTGCAAAAGCCGATCAGAATTCTGAAGTACTGACACGCATTGGACGTAAAATATCAGATTTAATGTCTAATTACAACACTGACAAGACAGCAAAGTTGTGGCTACAGTACATGCATAATGGTGGAATTTCTCTCTGCAAGTACATCAAAGATGAAAGAACAGGAAACTGGAAATTACATTTAGAAGCTGTGCGAAATATGTTACCTTTTTTTTGTGCCAGTGGTCACAATTTGTATGCAACGTCAGCACGAATATACTTGCAAAACATGGCAGAGCTCAATAATACAGCTCCTGGTGTTTACAGGGACTTTTATATGAAGTCAAACCAAGCAGTGCTACATAAAAATATACAAACAACGTTTCGAAAATTTTCAATTTTCGTCATCAGGTTAGCAATAAAATTAAAGCATGGCAAAAGCCACTAAGCATCCTACATTAAAAGCATAAAAACAGTTATTTAAAACGGATAAAAACCACTAATTCCTCCCCTCAAAAGACGCAGAAATGGCAGCTGAAATGCACCCTATATTTAAGTGGCTTCGCCCTTTCATTTCGGCTCATTTTTTTTACATATTTTTAGGCAACTCATTAAGGAATGTTGCAGTCTAATTCACCTAGCTGAAAAAATCAATTCTTGAAGTCATGTTTGTTTCATGGCGTGATTCCATCTTCACTGTTTAAAAAGCAAGCTCTCCCGAATTCTCGCGCTAAACGCATCTCACTTGAGGCACAAGCACTCACCGTGCGTGCTATCTTACACAACACTATGCTGACCTTCATTTGAAAAAAAAAAAGGGTTGTGCATTTCAGCTGCCATTTCTGCCTCTTTTGAGGGGAGAAATTGGTGGTTTTTATCAGTTTTAAATAACTGTTTTTATGCTTTAATGTAGGATGCTTAGTGGCTTTTGCCATGCTTTAATTTTATTGCTAACCTGATGACAAAAATTGAAAATTTTCGGAACGTTGTTTGTATATTTTTATGTAGCATTGCTTGGTTGACTTCATATAATCTGTTACTGTGCGTTTTACTCCATTACAGGGACTTTGCCAAGGGCTCCATGCGGTGCGGCACAGTGACCGGGATCTGGGGTGGTTTAATCGAATGACCTTGTAATTGAGTAGGTCCCAATGCAGAGTGTCAATAGAAGTGATGGCCCCACACATAGTCGAGAAATGATAGAGCAACAAAGACTTCCATGGGTAATGTCTCGACCCACCAGTGCCCAAGTTAACAATGCTATGTAAGATTTCGTAGGTATAACTAATGCCACTAGTGATCAACATGTAACCATGTCAGTCTCAAGACAAGAGCGAGATGAAAATAATGCAAAAAAAAATAGATATAAGGAGAAAGTGTTGCATTCATAGAACCGTTGCACGTGTTTCAGCATGACAACAAGCTTCGAAACATTGTTAGTGGTGTTACGTCTGACGAATTTGTTAATGCTGGAGAAGGCTGAGGAAATTGGGAAAGCTATATACTAGATGACATGACCAGTGGTGTAGTGGTAAACAAAATAGTGGCGGAACTATGGTGAGGAAATGGGGGAGAGGGAGCGGTTATTATAGCTCCCAAACTTCCCACGCATGCGTTTGTCTTGCACAGCTTAAAGTCGGAAAGAAATAAACTGAAAGGTGCTTGGTTCAGTTTACTGATTGTTGGTTTCCCTGTTTAACAGTTTTGCTACATTCTGTCAAACCTATACAGGGTGTTTGGAAATTGGTGTAGAAATCTTCAGGGCTGAATTCTACCATGAAATCCAGTAAAAAATTCCTAAGGAACATGGGTCCAATTCTGCTTCGTTTTGAAATTAGACCTTGCTGAAAGTAACAAACTTTTGAAATTATTACAATCGTGGTATACGGAATCACGAATTCCAAACTAAATTACCACTGATTTAATTAAATAAACAGTAATGATAATGAAATCTCTCTGGAAAGACCTCCCTTCCAGAATCCGGTGTTTAATTATTGTTTTTTTAAGTGTTTTGAGTCTGACAAAAAAATTTTTTATTTTCTGTACAAAAATTTTTTCCTTCACTAAATGTTCTGACTACAGGTAGACCTTCATTATTATTATTGTTTTATTCAATTAATTTTGTTTGCATTTTGTGATTTCCTTAATTGAATTAAACCTCAAAAGTCGGTTACCTTAGGCAGGGTGTAATTTCAAAACGAAGCAAATTTGGACCCATGCTTATCAAATTTTTTTTTACTTGTTTTCATGGGAGAAATCAGCCCTGAAAATACAATGTTTGACACCAATTACCGATGAAAACAAGTGTAAAATACTGAAGTTTGAAAGTTGATGCTGAGAATAGTAATGTTGAATATCCGTCTGAACACAAAAGACATCACGTCGGGGGGTTCACAGAGTCTGCCAGTGTGAAAAGGCGTGGGGAAGTCCCTAATTTTGTGAAGTCACAGATAATCAGACTACCAACTGAGGTAAAAAGGGAGGGTTATCAGTTGTCTTCTGCTTCATCAGAAACAAGGGCGGGGAAAGGGATGGATGGTCGGTGTTTTACGACAAAATTTTTTGTGGGGTTGCAATTTTCTAGGGAGCTGTGACATGGAAATGCCAATAAAAAAAGGGAAAATTTACGGTGACGTCATTTGTGTAGTCTCTTAAATGTTTCATTTTTGGGTTGTTTTCAAATGCTAAGAAGTGTGTTTTTTTCCTTTTACTAAACGTTGTAACATTCTGGAAGGGAGGTCCTTCTAGAGTCTTTATTATCATTACTGTTTATTTAATTAAAGCAGTGGTAATTCAGTTTGGAATTCGTGATTCCGTCTACCACAATCACAATAATTTCAAAAGTTCGTTACCTTCGGCAAGGTCTAATTCCAAAACGAAGCAGCCCATGTTTATTAGGAACTTTTTACTTGTTTTCATGGTAGAATCCGGCCGTGAAAATTGTTGACACCAATTTCCAAACACCCTGTATATTAACACTGAAATCCGTTGTTTTTTCTTAAGGTACGGACAAAATAGTAGAATGTATGTAGACAAAATAGCAAACAAGATAGGACAGCAAATGCTAGTGAGTAAATCGAGAAATGGTAATGGCAGCTCGCAAACACAATAGACACTGCATCGAGTCTAAAAATAAGTCAATTAAGAAAAATACCGCACGAGCCTGTTCCTGTCGAGAATAAGTGCCGGAGCGCCGCTCCTGAACGACTATACCACTGGACATGTGCACAATGTTAACATTCAAGTGAACACAATGAATGCAAAACTTATGTCACGTGCAGGCAAGGATACATCCTACATAGATCCAGAGCTGCTCGTCCAACTACTTTTCCTTTCTGCTCCGACATATGGAGTAGATCTACAACAGCTGCCCTCTTCGATATAAATGGGTTAATGAGAGAGGCACAAAAACCATCCAGGGTAAGGTGGTAGCAGTACTGCATCCAACTGGAAACGTGCATTATGTACTTGGTGGGGATCTTTGTTGCACCTTATACCTTGAGACAACGATACAACCTTTCAGCAAATTTTTGTAAATTATATAGAATACGTGAGCAAGAAATATTGAAATGCTACTTTTGTGTTTGATGGTTATGAAGATAAACTTTCTACAAAAGTTAGTACCCATGAACGTCGCACTAAAGGTGGTGCGGGACCAACTGTGAAATTTATGCCAGCTACTAAGGTAGTATTGAAAAAGCAACAGTTTCTTGCCAATCCTGTTAATTAGAAAATATTCATTGAATATCTGTGTGATAAATTCCAAGCAGATGGTTGTGATACTTACTCATCAAGCAAAGGGCGACGCAGATGTATTGATTGTGCAATAAGTAATTAATTCAGCAAAGTCATCCACTACTACAGTCATCGGGAAAAACACTGATCTTCTAATTTTCTTACTTCATTATGTAATGACGACGATTTTGACAATTTTTTACGCCCTGAACCAAAAAAGAATCAGTAATCGTGTATGACATTAAAGCTACGAAAGCACTTGGAGAAAATACAGTGACAAACATTCTGTTTGCGCATGCATTACTTGGTTGTGATACAACTTCATCTCTTTTTTTTTCAATTGGTAAGAGTGAAACATTGAAGCTGCTGGATAAAAATGAATATTTTTTGATACAGCCGTATGTTTTTAAGATCCCCAATGCAGCAAAGGAAAGTGTTGCTGCAGCTGGACAGAAAGCTGTAGTTCAGATCTACGGTGGTAAACCACAAGAGACTCTCAACCAACTTCGTCTTCAAATGTTTACACGAAAGGTGGCTTCGTCTTTGATGCATGTTAAGCCTGAGACACTTCCACCAACAGAAGATGCATGTTTTTTCCCATAGTTTACGGGTGTACCATCAAGTTCAGCTTTGGCTGAGAAACAACCTAAACCCTTTTGACTGGGGATGGGAATTACTGAGGAAATATTATCTCCATTGAGAACATCCCAACCCCTTGCTCCGGATTACTTACTGAAGGTTACAAAGTATGGTTGTGGGAAGAGGGGGGGGGGGGGAATTGAGGCTTAATGGCGCGTAGAGTAACTGTGAAAATTTTAATGTGTAATTGCAGGAAGCAAGGGATGCTGTGCACTGTAGCTTGCAAAGACTGTCGAGATGTCCGTTGCACCAATGCCGGCAAACCAGATCTTAAAGAAGTTTATGCTGCTGAAGACAATGACGACTGAGGACTTTCTGGCTTTCTGTGTGAACATGTGCGATTACGTTTAGGGTAATTTAACTGCCCGATGTTTGATGCAAGTAACGGAGAAGCTTGGACCGAGATCTCTGACAACCCATGGATCTTGTCGGTGATGTCAGATGGCTATCAACCAACATTCACTTCGATTCCGAAGCTCACATCGTTGCCCCCTTGGACCATGAATGACGACAATAAACATCCTTTTGGAGAAAAAGGCAATAGAAGTTTGCACGACTTTGACCACTCCAGGTTTCTGCTGTCCGATTTTCTTAATAATATAATATAATACTATAATATAACTCAGTCCGATTTTCTTGGTACCGAAGAAGACTGTCTGATCTTCAGTCTTAAGTTTTTAAATCACTTCATCGCGAACAAGAACCTCTAGACGGAAGCTTTGTCCTCAATCAAGAATTCGATGAATGCTGAGGAATGGGCAACTTCAGTGGATTTGGAAGATGCTTATCTGCACATCCCGCTTCACCCGAGCTTGATCCATCTCTTCCGATTCGTCTTTCAGGGAGTAAGGGCCCTGCCATTCGGACTTAAGACAGCACTGAGGGTCTTTACCCATTTAACACGTCCGATCCTGGTGACTCTTCACTCACCCTAAGTCTGTCCTTCTGTCCGGTGGTTTTCAATTTTTGCAGGAGGTACAGATGTATGACAAGATTTAGATTAGGGGTTTGAATAACATCTCTGTAATGTGTGGTGCAGTGGCAACCCGGACCACTGCACTGTGACTGAGGTTGGCGCTAATGACCAAGACCGGAAAAAAATTATATATTTTTAGGGGCCCTGTTCGACGTGTCGCAATTTACGATCTGTCCGACACCGTCAATATTTCTCTCGATAAAATGTCAACTTCTCGACTCGAACTTTTAACCCTTGAAGTTTTTTCAATGACAAATCTTTGCAAAGTGATAGGTCTACTAGATGCAGCAGCGGACCTGTCATACGGTCGTTGGGGAGTGCGACTTTACATTGGTATCGGAAACAACATTGGAGGCCAGCGGAAGAGGACTTTAATCCACATGGTATATCTATTTCCGAAGGAAGCCGTTCTGTGGTGGTGTAATCCGTTGTATGTCACTCAGGGTATCACGGAGAGGGAGACAGAAATGAGCTTCGTCACGGATGCCTCCACCACTCTTTAACATTTATAGCGTAACATTTTTTAATAGGCGATTAATTCAGTTATTTCAGGCAAGCTAAATATACGATTTAAGTTTTGAGTGACACAATTAGTGTTGGCCTCTGAACGGTGCAATAAATCTATTTTATTTACACCTCTGACCGGTGTAAATAAAACATAATATTTAAACTATTCTGGAATCAACTACGTTAGGTAAAAAAAAAGTAAAACATATTGACAATAACACATCATTGACAGTTTAAAAAAAAATAACCCAGCATATAAATTTTAAAAATTTTTTCGTATATGTTCTCTAAAACACGTGCATTTTCGGTTCATTATGAATCGATTGTGGGACACCTAACTCGATTTGCATTCGATCAATTACCTTCTTTTCTTTTGTGTATGTACGTAAATATAAGGTGAGGTTTTGCTTTATACAGTGCTGTGGAATCTACTCTCACCTAAAACAATTGTTTGCTGTGCATCGTATGCGTATTCCAATGGTCGTTGTCTGTTTAGGTTATGCAACATAAAGTTAAAAGTGTAAGGCCTTGAAATCAAGGAAGGATGCTGTTACAGTTAGACAATGGCCATGTTAATTAAAGGGAGAGAACTTTTGTGAAGGATCATAGCACTATTTATCCAAACAAGTGAAAATGAGTACAAAAAGACATCTATAAACATCACTGGCATGGCACAGGTGTAGCGATAAATTGCTTTTAGGTATGGCAATTAGGTGTTATGGTTTCCATTTTTCAACAAGAAGTTGGTATTCACAGCAAGTTACGTCCTCTAAATAATGCGCAACTTGTGGCAGCCAACATTGGCAAGTCAGCATTGTACATCATCTCGTAATTAGTAGATGTGTTCAAGAACAAATTCTGGTTGAATAAGACGACGATGTTGACGGCAGCTGGATACTAGCCAACTGCCGTTATCCATCCATCGAGCCTGCTAACACACTGATCACAAAACATTTCTTCTTAACCAAAATTTGTTATTAACACTGGCGATAGTAAGGGTCGACCTAGGACCTCTGTGTTAAACTCTCAACTTTGAG
>JAHWFP010040071.1:128617-148723 GCA_023313725.1 Lithobius niger | reverse complement strand
CAATTTTCCTTACTAAGTCATTAACATGATCACCAGGTAGTAAGGGTCTAATGCTTAGCAGCGTCTTACTGGCCAAATTTGACACCTAGACCCTTACAGTCAAAGCTTGTCCGTGTTCCTTGTAGGTTTTGACTTTTAGACCCTTACTCTTAACATTTAACGTTCCGTTTTTTGTTTATTAATACCTGTTACTTTTAGAATTGTACCTAAACTATAAAACAGTGCAGCTGACGGTAGGCTACTGCCTGCACGGAGAAGAATGCACTATACACCCACTTTAGAGTTTGAGTACAACTTCCTTTTTTTTATTTTTCTTTCACATGTTTTATTTTTTTTTATTGAAGGAAATCAGGCTATAATAAGCATAATTTCAAAATGGCTGACTTATTACAAGATGGCGTGAATTACAGATTACTAGTTACGATGACACGTTCACTGCTTGACGCGGAATCAAATGTATCGTCTCCGACCTAAATTTGAACGAAATGGGACAATACACATAATTTCAAAATGGATCCCCAATTTCAAGACGATGGCCATTAGATATTACTACTGACTATGGCATATTCACTGTTTCACTTGGTATCAACTATTTCGTCTCTGTTCTAAATTTGAAGGAAATCTAACGATAATAAGCATAATTATTTCAAAATGGCCCTGATTTCAAGATGGCGGCCATTACAGTGTAAATGCAACTATGGTGCATTCATTGTTTCATTTGATATCAACTAATAGCTACTTCGTCATGTGCAAAATCCAAAAGAAATCGGAATTTCCCAGTGGCAGTTATTATTCATCTGGAGTTTGAAGGATCCATCTACACCTAACAGTGAGGTTATTATGCACGCTACGGTGTAAGGTCCGAATCTGCACTGCATGTGAGGCGTTTTTCCTGCTCGGAACATTTATTTGGAAAAAAATAGTAGCGAGCAACCCTACCCCCACCCCAAAAAAATACCGCTATTTTGTCATCTGTTTCCGTATTTGAAAAAAAAAAGCAGGAAGGAACAATTCCCTCTGCCCCCCCAAAACCCCCACACACACAAAATGGCCTGTTTCGTCAAATACTTCCTTACTTGGAAAAAAATAGAAAGGAACAACCAAAAACACTGCAGTACACGTGAATAGTGAGGACTCCGTCTCTCCAATTCCATGTTTAATATTAACGCTGGCGATTAGTATCAACTAAAAGCTGACGACCCAGTTTGGGTTCGTACTCCAAAAAAAAAAAAAGAACAACACCTAATAACTTGCTCGTCTATGTGCAAAATCTGAAAGAAATAGGAATTTTCCCCGTGACAGACGTAGGTAAGAAAGAGTATATTCATCTGGAGATAGGACTCCTATCTACACCGAACAGTGGAACCAATTATTCATGCAATGGTGTAGGATTCGTATCTACACTGAATGTGAGCCACCACTCCTACGCGAAACGTTAGGTATTGCCCCTGCACAGAACGCTACCTTAGTACGAATATGCGTTAACATTTAACAAGTAGGAATCGTGAGTGTACCGAACAGTATTCAGGAATCCAGCAGGAATGTTATCTACACTGACATAAGGGAGCGTTCACAAATTACGGAACAGTTTTTTTTTCTTTAGCAATTTCGACCCCCGTTCCCCTTTGTAACACCAGTGTGTCACTTGGCTTGACCCTTTCCACCTGAAAATACGTAACGTTTTCAAACCCCCCCACCCCCCGATTCCACTGCCCTCCAGTTGTATAGGTTTTTTTTTATTGAATTCGTTTTTATGAGCAGTCGTAATACCTAGGGGTGTAATGACCAGATATTTGCAGAAAAAAATTTAAGTCGTTAAACAGATGTAAGAGAAATAGTTTAACTAAAAGAATGTAGATAAAAATGTAGCACACAATTAGTGTGGTACCTATAACTTCATCATACTCACCCTCCCCCAGGGACGACGCTAGAATCACTTTATAGGGGAGGCGGCAGTGGGGCAGCAATTTTAGCCAGGGGGGCGAACTGAAGAATTCTACTTTAGCCGTCCCCCTCCCCCCCTCCTCCCAAAAAAACTTCAAAATAACACTTGCAATTCTTTCTCACACCGAATGTTCTTAACTGCTTCATACCCCATTTTTTGGGAACATTTTTAAATCCAGTTGTAAAAAAGACGATCTTTCAACTCTCACAGTAACAACTGGGCTTTGTTGATGTAACCTTAAGTCCTTCTTGTCGCTTTGAAAGAAACTAACGTAATTTTCTTAATAAATAACTAGAATTTTCTTTGTTTATACGTTTGATTTTATTCTATTGAGTGGGGGGGGCGCCAGGGGGGGCGGCCAAAAATGTGGTGGGGCGAGCACCCCCCTCGCCCCCCTTAGCGTCGTCCCTGCCCTCCCCCCATCGTAACAGATGGTAACACATTTGCTGAACTCCTCCTCCAGGCGTTACGTAATTTGTGAACGCTCCCTATTGTAGGTTGGGAGAACTTCGTTACAGTAGGGAGAATTTGTTTTTTTATCAGCAAAAAAAGCATTGTTTCAGTTAGCACGTGATGGCTTTTTTCTAAATAACTACTTCAGTTAAACTAAAATAACCTTGAAAAGGCACATGTTCACATAGGAAGCTATGATTTGAGCCTATTCCCATGATTTTTGGTGGTGTAGTTTGACCTGTAGAGAGGACAGACGAAAGCATCCCCAGAACAACAACAACAAGAAGCAGAACAAGAAGTTGTCTATTTGGCCCCGCTCTGGATCTCGGCTTTGGCTGGACCGAATTTCACCATTTTTGGACTGTAGAGAGGCCTTGACTAGTCGAGGCTGGATTCCAAATTTGGTTTTAAAATGTTCACTTTTGACGGAGTTATAAGCTCTCAAAGTTGAGAGTTTAACACAGAGACCCTAGGCTGACCCCTACTAACACTGGCTATCGCCAGTGTTAATTAAAGGATTTGTTTCTATTGTTACCATTGGCGATAGCCAGACTAGTAAGGGTCAGCCTAGGGTCTCTTGTGTTAAACTATCAGCTTTGACCGTCAACTGCACTGTTTTACAGTTTAGCTGCAATTCTAAAAGTAACACGAATTAATGAACAAAAACGGAACGTTAAATGTTTAGAGTAAGGATCTAAAAGTCAAAACCTAGAAGGAACACGGACAAGCTTTGACAGTCAGGGTCTAGGTGTAAAATTTGTCAGTAAGAGGCTGGAAAGCATTAGACCCTTACTACCCAGTGGTCAGCAATAAATACATTTTCACGAAAAACTGGAAATCATCCTACAATGACCCATGTGATGATCAAGTGGTAGTATGGTTATACGTTTCCTGCTTTGCTTTACGTTGAAAATTATTTTTCAATTTAGTAACATGCCAGCATATTCGTAGCAAACAGCATTATGGTAATTCTCTACCATAACTCTACGAAATATAATAAAAATTCGAAAGCATCAAACGACAAAATGCCAAACTTCACAAGAAAATTGTGTTATTAAAGTTCCAAACAATATTCTAAGAACAAAGAAAACCTGCTACAACCGTTCATACACACGTTCAGTCCGAAGAGACTAGAACTAATCTAACCACCGGGTAGTAAGGGTCTAATGCTTTCCAGCCTCTTACTGACAAATTTTACACCTAGACCCTGACTGTCAAAGCTTGTCCGTGTTCCTTCTAGGTTTTGACTTTTAGATCCTTACTCTAAACATTTAACGTTCCGTTTTTGTTCATTAATTTAAGTGTAAGCAAGCTGAAAGCTTAATTGTAAGGTTCTGCAGTGAAGTAATATGTTACTTCAAATTCAGTCGTTTTCAGTTTGTTTCATTTTGCAAAATTGATCGGAAAATTAGAAACATGCTCCTAAAAATATTCGTATAGGCCAAGCAAAGTTGAAAATAAGAGGTTCTCCGGCCACTTCCTTACCTAAAAAGGCCAGCCTCGTTTTTTATGGCTTCTGGAAATTCTATCTGTGCTTGCTTTGAATAAAACTTCCAAGTTTGCTTTTCAAATGCCGTGTTAAAGGAAAAAAAATAATAAAAATTAACTTCGGTAATAAAGTAGTACTTTTCTACATATTAATGCAAAAAAGTGTAAAGAAAGTTAATTTTAAAAAGCCCATCCATTGTCGTACACTGACTGCTAGAAAACCATTTTAATTTTGCCTATGTAATTTATTCTTACCAATGTAGTCCGGAAGTTTGTTACCACAGGGACTGGTAGTGGGATAAAGTGTTCAAAGGAATGACTAGTTTTTGAAGTACGAATGAATGTCTCAAAAGGTACTGAAGGCAGATTGGTTTGCCATTTACTGTAGTATTTTCGAATAACTAGAGTAAACTAAGTTGGCAGCCTGTTTAACATAATGTACGTATCCCTTCCCTACCTTCCTCGATACCACTCCTTGTATTCTACAGTCTCCTTAATTACTAACACCATGTGTGAGTTCTTAGTTAAAGAATTATTTTGCAGTAACGTCCAAAAACAAGCCAAGAACTGTTTTGGGCTTCGACCATGGCTGCAAACCCAAAAAAACCCTGGAACCAATTATGTGTGTTTGTGAACACAAATTTACATACAAGAATTCACTGACTGAACACACGGCAGAAATACACAATCCAGTAACCACGCCGAAGATTTACTATGTCTGTGGGAAATCCATAAAATACCACCGTGAAACTCGTCTAGAATTTGATAATCGCTCCAAATTATTTTGTGAAAAAAGGAAATTTTTCTTGGCAAAAGCAAAGCTGAAGTCACATCAAATAAAATGTTTATACTTAACTAAGGTAAATCCAACACTCACTCCCAAATTTTTGACCCAGCATATGCAAATTATATGGAATTATGGGCCTTTTTAGTGCTGGGGAAATTTGGCCTTGTCTGTAAAAAAAACTTGCTAGAAAAAAGTTGCTTGTGCGATCAGAACGATGCACACGATAACCGCGATGCATTTTGAATGTGAACCCACATATTATGTAGCACATGGCCGTAGGTTTCTCAGACGTTTCTGGATGATTAATTTTCACATGGTCTTCTAGTCTCTTTCGACATGGGTATGTACGCTCACATTTATGGCATTTGAAGGAATGGCTACAGGGATGTTCCACACTCGGTGTTCCCACCTGGAGAAAAACTTTACCAACAATTTTTGTAGAAAACAAAACAGTCAATCAATCACGAGCAGAATTCATTACGTAGAAAAATAACTAAATATTAAAAAATAACATAGATCGTTAACAACTAACATTTCTGTACCGAAATGTCTGTATTTTATTATACTGAACTTTAGTGCCGTAAGCATCCAGTATGAGTGTAACATCTGGATGCTTATGACACTAAAGTTCAGTATAATAAATCTTACGTTGGCGACATTAAAGATACATTGCTGATCCCTGACGTCACTGCTGCTGCAGAGCACTGCTGTGCTAAATCGAAACACGCACACTGCTTCATTCAAAGCAAAAACTGGCTGCCGTGAATGAAGGAATCGCAGGTTTCGTCAACATTTTCGCAATTTCTAGAAAATGAAAACGTTCAAACATTGAGATTGAGAAGAATGATGACGATGTGTAAGCAAGTCTATTTGCTGTCAACGGAATTGGTCGGAAATAAGGCTCACACAAAATGAAATGCCACAATTACGTAAATAGTGTCGTCGACCTTCACTCCCCGGATGACTTTTGTAACGGGCATTGGCTCACCCTCATATCTACTTGTGTGCTTGAAACGGTAGTTAACTCTTGTTGGCGCCAAAGCCATTGTTTAACAACAAGGACTTTTAGGTTTTGCGCCAAAACCATGAGCGGACGTGCCGGAGAACGTGGCCAAGTATTGTTGGCCACGATTAGAAAAAAACTTTGCAACCAAGAACTGGATTGGTTAGTGAACTCATGAGCTGATTGGTTGTCCGGTGGAGCTCTGGATCCGACCGGAGCATATAAAAGTCAAGGGCCTCAGAGTCCGGTGTTCAATTCTTGTTAATTCTTGTGTTGAGAAAGAACGTTTTAATGTAACCCAAATCTTGTCATGATTATTCCGCATTAAACAAGGTTTAACTACTTCAAGTTTGGGTTCTACATTGAACACACGTTACAGTTGGTGGCAGCGGACTTGTACCGAACTACGAAGCCCAGCAGTTTCACCGGAGATCAATCACGAAATTGTCGGAAGAGCAGACGTCAAACCGGGAAAAGTTGGTCAACGACGGCAAGTGAAGGACTGCAACCGTGAGGAGATTCAACGGCAGGGACGAAGCTCAAGCCTGACGTGGACGGCAATAAAGAAAACGTGGTCAGCGATCTCGGAGAAAAAAAAATTGCCAGAAGTTGCTGAAGTCAAGCCGGGAATGTTGGTCGACGATAGGCGAGCAAGGAACTGCAAACCGAGTGCCGATTCAACGGCTGTGACGAAGCTCAAAAAGGCGGCAACAAGGCAATGTGGTTGGCGAAAAAAATTGCATCCCACGGCGATCAGGTTGGAAGATCAGCTGAAATTGTTGACTAGCATCACGCAAAAACATCTCCAGAATCCAGATTGGAGGTTTTTATAAGAAAATCACCGAAGGGCAGCGTGGAAACTCGAAAACTTCAGGGCCACTGGAAGATAAACGACGACGAACACGCTTCAAACGAAACCGGAAGTGCGTACCGGAAGTGGAAGTGCCTGAAAGAAGAACTCGATAAGCAACAACTGAGAGTCCAGGAGGGAGACGTCGATCGTCAAGCAGGTCGTATACACGTTGATTGCAATATTGTGGCAAATTTTTTTCTTAAATTAACATTAAAATTGCGAACTTGTTTTAAAAATGTTTGAAAACGGGGAATTAGAACCATTAAAGCTTTTGGCTGAAGAGTATCAGTTAAATGTGAAAACTAGAAGAGCAATTATTAAAGCTTTGCAGGCTAAAATTGCAGATGGATGTTTAGTCGAAAATGATGTAGATAGCGATTTCCTTGATTTCCTAGCCGAAGTAAATCGGCAGAAAGAGCAGATTGCTCGAGATAAGGAAGCTAATGCTGTTAGTGTTAACAAAGAAAGATTAAGGCTAGAGCATGAACGGGAAATGCAGAAAATTCACAAAGAGCTTGAATTAAAAATGCCTCTAGGAAAAGAGTAATTGCGAAGAGAATTTGAGTTAGAAAAAGAAAAACTTCAACAGGAAGCAAATGTAGAAAATAAGAGACTAGAATTCGAAAGGGAGAAATTAGCAGCTGAGGAGAGAATTAAATTAGCTGAAACTAGTGCTCCCAGTGAAAATGCTAAAAATCCCAGTAATATTATTAATGTAGAGTCTAGAGACAAAATGGATATGACACGTCACATGCAACCATTTAAAGAAAATAGTGATGATATTTTGCTCTTTTTAACAACTTTCACCCGAATTTGTGAACGGTTGAATTTTGCAGAAAATACTTGGTCATTGAGGTTGTTGTCTCTACTAAGTGGCACAGTTAGAGAAGTTGTAACTAGGCTATCTAATGTAGACTTTAATGATTTTAACAAGCTGAAGCAGCAACTATTACAAAGGTTTCAGCTTACATCCGAGTCTGTTCATACCAAATTTCGAAATGCTAGTAAATCTCATAAGCAATCTTATAGTGATTTTGCATACATGATCCAAACATATTACTCAGAGTGGATTAGAAACAGCAAAGTGTGGTACGGATTTCAATAACTTGGTTCAGTTATGCTAATTGAACAGTTTTTAAAAACAGTACCAAAGGAGTTAAAACTGTGGTTAGTGGATAAAGGGAGTTTAGAAAACCTAGTACAGGTTGCTACTTTAGCTGATGAATGGATGGCTAGGCGTCAGAGTGGTACCAAAAATAATCTTAGTAGTGAAGGGAATACCGTGCAGAATAGTGACCAAAATTCGAAGGGAAATGGGAATAGGCCTTACTACAGGAAATTTAACTATTACAAGGGCAATAATGGTAATAGTAGTAACAGTAAGAAAGTCATTATTTAACTTCTGCATTGTTATTGCATGGGGGGGGGGGGGAATTGAGGCTTATTGCATGGCCCACTAGCTTTGGTACTTTATCTGAAACCAGAGTTGAGCGTATTTCACGATGATAAGGAATACCTATGCGGTGAAACAGCTCAAAAATTGTTGGAAATGGGCAGTCTTTGTGCCCTGACAAGCAATAGTTGTATTTCAATGCAGTGCCCAAACTGTATCAAGGTGATAAAAGTCCGTGAAGATCGTTGATTTCAGCTGACTACTACTATATACTGACTACTGACTAATTCCGCTCATATAAAATAAATTATGCGACAGATACGAATAAAATTTGGTATTCAGCACTCTTTTAACTCCAATACGTGCCTTTTAAGGTTTGACGTTTGGGGAAGCATTAACTAAAAAGATTGCAACCAATTGTAATGCTATTTTTCTGTATGTTGGAAAAACGCCACTGGTGATCAAAATAAGCATTACTCGTTATTTGTGTTAACGAGTAACAATGCAAAAGGACTGCCAGAAATAATCGGCAACACAACATTGTTGATAAAATGCACGTGCATGCATGCATAGCTTCGGGCCACTAAGCTCCTAATAAATCCACAGTCCGCACTACTTATTGTTGATGGTTGAATGAAAATCAGCAAACGCTTTAATTTATATGATTGAAGTCCTCACTCCAGCAAAATTTAAAAAAAATTAATATCTCCGTTCGTATTCAATATTTTTCGACCAAACATGGCCAGATAGTAGATAAATGGGCAGTGGCAACAATAAAAAGAAAAATACAAAAGAAGTGATATCTAAAACAAAACCACAAGGGTGAAAGAACCCGCCAAGTATCAGCCAATCAAAGTAGTGATATCGGAGCCAAAAAGGCTGCCTCCAAGTTACTACATTAGTTGCCAAGCATGTTGCAGTCTGCTTCATGGAATGAGGGGGGACCTCCTCGGTTCCGAATACTTACGAGGCAGGGCTGGGAGCAGCATAGCTGGGGGCAGGGATGACGTGGCTTCACGTAAGAGTGTGAGTGGGGGTCTTTTGTTTTGAGGGACCTTCACAACTATAAAGATCGGGGGTCGCTGGGCATTCTCATATGTGAACACCACGAAAGTGGAGGGCAAGTATTTTCTCAACGCTCACCAGTGCCCTGAGAACGACCATGGCGGATTTTTATGGCGGCAAAATTGGAGCCCAAACCGGCAGCAGGGTGGTTTGTCGGCACCGGTGGGAAGCTCGGTCCACTCTGTGAACCGAGGCAGGCCCCCGGCTGGTCACCAACATGAGGCGGCAGCGCAACTGCGAGTTGACGGCGATGTGGGTGACGGCGGAATCCATGACGAGTATGCAGGGTTAAGCAAAACCCTAAGTCGAAACAAAAAAAAAGGAAATAGCGCTGATCAAAATAAGAGAGGCAGCTGCAGGAAAAAGTGACAGCCCCGCGAGATCGCTTAAGCAAATTAAAAGAATACCGTCAGGCGGGCAAGGCGCAGTATAATGGCAAGCGTCACCACAGAAATTCATATGGAAATTATGTGAATAATTATGGCTTCCGCCCAACCAACGTCGAACACGGTGGGACATATAATAACAAACGATATGTGAAGGAGAGGCATTTTTCGGCGGCACAACCAAGGGTGGGCAAAAGCCAAAAAAGACCTCCCCCCCCTCCCCAAGGCAAGCACGAGGCTCTACACCCAAAGACCAGCACTACAACTGCAGGCGGGCAGTGCAACGCACGAGTGATATCAGGGCAGTGCATCGCAAAGCATCGGGTGCAAAACAAACATCAGGAACTAATGTATATAAAGAGGTGCATCTAACAGGAGGCCGTCTTGGGGTGAGGAACAAACAACGCTGGGAGGAGACCATGGAGCCGCGCAAAATTAAGCCACTCCAACGACTAATGGAGGTGGCCCTTAGGATGGTAAAGGAAATACCGTATGAACCGGCACAACCACCAACACCGACTGCCCCTTATAGCCTAAACACGACGACCGATGTGCTGCAATTTGCAATGCGAGAGGTGGGCAACATAGTTCTGCAGTCAAAGGGAGCAACAACGCCAAACTCATATCCAAGGTGGCCACGACCACAGCGCCAGCACGACGAGTCTGACACGGACGAAGAGATGCCGACTGCGCCATCGCCGCCGCCGATCAAGCACAACGACCCTCTCTTCAACCTACCTGGGCTCTTTGAGTAGCAGTTGGTATTAGGAGCAAAGCAAGACCCGACTCTCAACAAGGGACATACCGGGACGGAAGGAAGGGATTGTGTGCTAAAGTGGAAAGAGGGGAAAGTGCTAAAGGACAAAATATAGTGACTATTGAGGCATTCACACAAACTGGATACGTCAGAGCCAAGAAAGAACAATTTCAGGTTGTATGTGCACAAATACCTTATGAATTTTTTTTTTTGTGGGGTATTGAATCATAGCACACGATGTCTTTTGTTGTGAGGGTTTTTTTCCCCTCCTCTCCGGAGGGTGTTGCCATTAATGTTTTTTTTTTTAACTATTGTTCCCAGAGATACGAGTTAAGATAAGGAGATATTGTGATAGGAGGAAATAGTGAGAGTATAAATTGGATTTTAAAATTTAATGACGATTGGGTTTGATTTCTGTGTGAGAGAGAATGGTGAATTTCAATATGTATTATGTCAAATATTTTGAATATACTCCCACCTTTGAGAAGTAATGTCTTGCTCATGGTTGGGAGATCCGGCTGGATATTGTTGGCTTTGAGTCAATTGGGAATGGGAAAAATTTCCTGGTTTGGCTTAAGTGACAAAATTCGGTAAAAAAAATATAAAATTTTTTTTAAGGTTAGGCTAGCATAGCATAGTCTAATTTGGCAGACTTTCACAATAAGGAAGGGGGTGTAGCGGGGTTAAACAGTGGCCAACGAGCACGACCCACTACAAGGCTCACTAGGACCCCAACCTCGCGCAGTACAGGGAAGCTTCTCCGAGGTGTTGCACCACTAATGCACAACCAGGCGTGATTCTGATGGCGGTCGGTTGAGCTGGTATATAAGACAGCTCGAGCGAACGCCAAGGACTCATTCCTGGAGTGTGTGGAGGCACACACTCAGGTCGGGGGGGGGGGGGGGCCCCAGATGAGGCTTAATGGCGTGTCGACAGCTTGGTCATTAGCGCCAACCTTATTCACAGTGCAGTGGTCCGGGTTGCCACTTCACCACACATTACAGAGATATTATTCAAACCCCTAATCTAAATCTTGTCATACATCTGTACCTCCTGCAAAAATTGAAAAACACCGGACAGGAGGACAGACTTAAAGGTCAGGTCTTAAAGGTACTGTTCACCACTCATGTGGTGAACGTAACCCGATAACATCAACGAGTAACTAAACGTTTCGTGTGGGGTTTAGAAGAACCAAACATGGCTTCTGTCAAAAGTGTTCGGCCTCAAAGCCTCGTACGTGTCCGACCAGCCCACTCAGCAGAAGTGGGCAACAGAATACTTTGGGAACCAACTTGTTGAACCATACTTGGCCTCCCGAGTCTTTCTGTGGTCGTGTGCCCGCCACACCGTTGCTAAAACCCGGGGTAAGCGAAAAGCCATCGTTTCACCTGTTCATGAAATTCCAACTGAAACCGAAACTGAGAAACGCACACCAGTTTCGGGACGACAAAAACGAATTAAAAGGCACCTGATCGTTTAAACTTATAACAACTCAATTTGAAACACAATTTTTGCAAGTTGTAAACTCGTTGCAACGTAACAGATTATCCGTTAATCCAACGGAGGGTTATTTTTAAGTTGTGCCATGTTAACAAAAATGTTGTGTTAATGTTAACCGTGCCCTGAACTGACAAGGCCAATTTTAATTGTTGCCGATTAGACAAACATGTGATCGTAATAGTTGTTTGTAAGGAAAATTGATTCATTGATTTTAATCCTACATGTTTTTTTTTATTTTCATGGCAAACATCACGACTTGTGTGCTCTGGAGCAACTAAAAGCCACGCAAGTAAAGATATTCATAAAAGATGTTAAACAAAAAACCGGTAGCCGCATATTCATACTACATCCTGCTTTGCTGCCAGTTCTGCAAAAAATTCTTGACCAGAAGCATCAAAATTCCAAATCGTTGAACAGCCATTGTTATCTTTAAAAAATAAAAATAAAAGCAAGCTTAAAGTGATTAAAAGTAAAAACTTAAGGAAGCCACCGAATTTTCAGGCTATCCTATAAATTTTTTCTTCAGCTTTCGAAAATTGCAGCTACTTTACTTTGAAAGCGAATAGACAGCTCCCTTGCTCTCCTTAATTTAAAAACTCATTTCTTAAAGTTATCAGTGCATTTGCAATAGAAATACATGCCCAATAGAAGAGAAAAAATTATACAACTAATTTTTTTTTTTCAAGTAGTTAAGAAATTTTTTTTAGTTTTTTTAATATTTCGATGTCGTTAGTGTGGCGTCGTCACTTGTGGTGCCACAGATTGTTAGCATTCCTTAGCTTCTCATGTTGTTAACCCATAACCCACTGTCGAGGAGTGGCACTCGGCGTGTCGCCGCAGTCGCCGTGAGGAGGTTGTGTTGGCCCGTTTGCGAATTGGTCACACCCGACTTACTCACTGTTTCCTTTTGCGGGGGGTTGACCATCCTGAATGTTCTTGGTGTCGACGGCCACTTACGGTCCGGCACCATCTTGATGGTGTTCGTCGTCGGTTCCATCTTCCGCATGACATTGCGCGTCAGTTGGGCGATAAGTCTGTCCTCCTGTCTGGTGTTTTTCAATTTTTGCAGGAGGTACAGATGTATGACAAGATTTAGATTAGGGGTTTGAATAATATCTCCGTAATGTGTGGTGCAGTGGCAACCCGGACCACTGCACTGTGACTGAGGTTGGCGCTAATGACCAAGTTGTCGACGCGCCATTAAGCCTCAATCCCCCCCCCCATAACCCAGTACTAACCTCTACTAGCGTTAAAGTGCCATACTTGTATACTGATATATTGATACATACTGATCTCCATACCCATGTGACCATTGTGAGTCACATGATCTGTACCTGTTATAAAAAAAACCCTGCAACTCTAATATTAAACACGTCCATTCCCGTGCTTGCATTAAATTGTGTTAAGCCTCGTTACGCTGCTGGGGGAACATGCGCAATTGTCTACCGAAGGACATAACAATTATTATTTATACCACGAGCCTTGTCGTTCAATAGCCAGGATTTGTGTAAGGCTGTTTAATGAATCACTTTATTAGTCACATTAATTAAGGTTAATTTTTACATTTTACAGAAAAACAAAAGTTCTGGTCAAGTGGGCGAATTACCCATTATGTGAAGCAAGTTGGGTTAAGTTTGCAGACCTAAACAAGTCAGCACAACAGAATTTGCAGTCAAGAAGATGTGCAAGATGGGGTGGACAAAATTGTAACAACATTTCGAAGACCCTTGGCAAAACAACAACCAAATACACTTCGGATTAAGCTGAAGCACAACGTGTACAGACACCTTTTTGAGCCTTGGAACTAGTTTTTCCAAACAAAAGAAGATGTTGCATTGCTGCTCTTTCCCAAAGACTGGGATCTTGTGATAAATAAGACTGGTAATGGTCGCTCTTTAGAACACCCCATCTTGGTTTTAGAGGTTAAGTTACTGTGCTGCAACCAACTTTTGGGGCTACGTGAGCCAACTACTTGTCGGCAAAAAAAATCTGTAAAGTTTAAATAAGTTGCAAAATCACTGATTTTGTCATTGCACATGTGATTTAAATTGTATGAAATAAAAATGTGAGTTGCAAAATGGAGAACTTTTTTTAAAAATATTTAATCCACATTCTTAGAACAGTTCTGGAACAGTGATGTTGGTAGTACAGAATGGTATTCTACTCACAATGTCGCGAACGTCCAAAGCTGCAGACTATTTACACATTCTTGCTTAACATTTACCTGCTCCACTGCAATTTTTGGATTTACAGAAAACAAAAGAGCGAAATTCTGTGTTGGCAAAAAAAGTTAAAATACTTGACTGGTGATAAATGGCGAGCTTTTTGGACCAAAGACATAATATTTATTTTGCAGTGGAAGACATTTGTTGATGCTATCATTTGGAGAACAATATGTCAAACTTGCAGGGAAAAAAATAAAAAAAACTTTCTCGGGAGTCACATGAACTTCTTTCATCTAGTATAGAAAGTAGCAAGAATCAGGCTAAAATGCACAAGGTTTTTTACATTCCGTTGAAAACTTAAAAGCAAAGCTCAAAGTAGAGTCTCGAAGATTACTAACTGGAATTAAGAAATTAAAAGTTACCTTGAATAAACTTGGGTTAAATGCAGATACCTGTAATTATGAGTTCCTTCGCAAGGGGAAAAATCGAGAATGTGTCCCCTCGCCAGGAGCTCTGCATTTTGTCTGGCATGAACCAAAGTGTGCAAGTTTACTGTGGTTTTTGAGTTCGTGTGGATTGCAGGCTGAACACTTAATGCTTGTTGATGAGCACGGCAACAAACATTAAATAGACTTTGCGTCTTTCCGTGCTAATTCAACAATAATTCAACGAAACACTCTGACGGGTGCTGCATCAATGCTACAACGTATTGTAAATTGTCATCCATTTTTAAACAGCTACCACACTTCACTCTGTGCGGGAGTGTGCAGATGCAAGGCTTCACCTTCGAACACCAGGTGTCAAACCAGGGTGCCACGTTTCTTTTAAAGATGAACTTCACCAAGAAATCATTAATCAAGTAAGTGAATATCAACACACACTGTCCAACAATCACCACCCATCAACACCCACCTACTCATCACACCCATCACCACACGTTCTCAGCACCGCCAACGCGAATTTGTCAAGCAGCAATAACCAAACCCGAAGTGTGTCGTTAGCTGCACCGGTCGTTTTTTAAAGTGATTTTCAGGAATCTCAAGATGGAACTTCCTTAGCAATCAGTGGAAATTTAGGAATTCCATCTACAGCTCAAGGAAAGTTGGCTTTTTCCACTGGAGGGTATGGGAATTTGGATTTTCCGTCATTGCGGTTGGGAGTCGAGCAATTTTGTAGCAACACAGGTGAATTCAGGTTTTTAACACGCTCCTCAACGAAATTCGGGATCCATTCCATCCACCAATGATCCAAACATTGTTCCATCCATGGTCAGTGCCACCAACAATGATAATTCATTTCTATCAAGTGGACTGAATATTTTCTCGCAAATGGCAAACGTTTTTGCTATTTCTAATTTTCGACCCGAAATCCTCAACGATAGATGCACAGCTTTGAGGTTGGATCAATTTCCATGGCATTACGGTTGACTGGAAGGGTTTTTGCACCTCCAGACCTTCACACTGTAATGCAATGAGGTTTTAGAGGAAAGTATAAGAACTGGTGGAGCGCTTTCGCAGAAAAACCCACAACATGGAGTGCTATGAGAGTAGTTCTATTCATCACCTTCAAAAAACAGATGACCGATGATGAACGCCTTGCCATCATCCACGACACCTGGCAGCAAGACTTAGAGCCACCAGCAGAATTTATTCACAAGCTACTGCGCAATTTCAAGAAACTGGCGTGGTTAATTGCTCCAGAAGAGCAACCTCCAAATACGGTGATTTGGGGATGATGGAACAACTTGGCTGTCCACAAGTTCAAAACAAAACAATGAGTTTTTGTTTTGTTTTGAACTTGTGGATACCTCTCTCCAGGAACAGCCAAGTTGTTTAATCAGAAGAGCAAGTTGCCATGATAATCAAACAGATGTCCAGAGACCTTCGCACCTCACTCGCGAAGCTCGACGTGACCTCTCCAGAGCACCTTCTCAAGAAAATCGAGAGCAGACTGAGTTTCATAAGGTTTCCTAAAAAGCGTCAAGGCAACCACGCTCCACAATGCAGCCAGGGTAAGCGTCATCAGCAACAGGGTGACACTGCAAGCCAACAGTCGACACACCCGAAGATTTCGGTCCTCAACCCAGCCGCTCCCTCATACCAAACCACGAGCTGACCAGGACGACGATGCCAAGCGGCCCGACTTTAAGCCTCGTCGACAGTGAAGACCCACAAGTCCGAAGTCTTGGCACAGCACAGCAACCTGCTACAGGTGTAAAGAGTATGGATACATCTCTACATTCTGCACCCTTCCTCGACAGTCCTCGCAATAAGACTAGGTTGAAGAATCAGTGCAAAATGTCATGCATGTGGGTCCATGCTGACTATCATAAACAACACAAGATTCTTCAGCAGCTTAGATTTGGGATTACATGTATGTGTCATCAAGACCAGCTGGTTCCTGATTATTTACCCAATATCAGAATCAGAGATGCAGCCATACGAAGGAGAACCACCGACATACATGGATGGCTCCACAGGAGAAACATCACCGACATACACGGATGGCTCCACAGGAGAAACGCCTTGGGGTCGGATCAAACTTCCGATCATTGCACATGGCAGGCAGGTGAACATGCTTTTTTCGGTTCACGATAATTTTGCTTTGGACTGTATCCTCGGCAGGGAGTTTATGACAGCCGCCAAATTGCATGTGGACCACCCCAACACTCTTGGAAATTTTGACGCAGACAGCCGTCACACCCTTCTGTTGTTCACGCACACGGCATCCTAGAAGCCTCTTAGGTTCGTTCAAACTGCACGTGGTGAAGAGAAATTAAACCATCTCTCCGACAACGAGTTCCAAAGTCTTGAAGATCTCTTAGAAAAGTACAAGGACATCTTCCCAGGATAAAGAGTTAAAGACATGGAATATAAGATTAGGCTCCATGATACACCAAGTCAGTCTACCAATACGCATATATCGCTTCCCTGGAGATCAAGCGTGAAATAGACAAAATGGTAGACGTACTTGAGAGATCCGGACAAATAGAGAAAACCGAAAGCCAATGGCGATCACCCTTCTTTTGAAAAAAAGAAGAATGGGGGTGGCTTTAGGCCCGTTCTGGGGGGGGGGGGGGGGAATGAGGCTTAATGGCGCGTCGACAGCTTGGTCATTAGCGCCAACCTCAGTCACAGTGCAGTGGTCCGGGTTGCCACTGCACCACACATTACAGAGATATTATTCAAACCCCTAATCTAAATCCTACTCGATGGTGAACCAGATCCCCTTACACCCCGACATCCAGGATTACACCACCTTCATCTGTCACAGGGGTGCATACCGTTTTCGCGTCCTTCTGTTCGGCCTGAAGACCGCCAGCCAGGCGTTCCAGAAGTGATGACCACCATTCTTGGTGATCTTGTCGGCTCTGTATGCATCCTGTACATTGACGACATAATTATAGCTAGCAAGACATGGTAGGAGCATTGCCAGGCAATTAGGGCAATCTTTAACATCGGGTGCAATCAGGGCAATCTTTGTATCAGAAACGCAGGCTTCACATTAAAGCGCAGGAAGTGCCACTTCGGTGTGCCCGAGCTTAAAATTCTGGGAACTCACCAGAGATCACATGACCGTCATCCGGAATTTCCCTCGTCCTTCCAACAAGAAGAAGCTCGAAGCCTTCCTTGGTATGTGCAGCTATTTTCGGAAATTTGTTGATCATTTCTGGACAACGGCGACACCATTGTACCAGCCATTCATCCGAACATCAGACGGCTGTCCAGCTACTCAAGGACAAGCTACTGCAAGAAAGGATAGTAGCTCTGCCAGATTTCTACCAGCCATTGAGCATTGAATCGGATGTGTCCGGCGAAGTCCTCACCCAGAAAATCGATGGGGAGGTGAAAATGATAAGAGTTCTAGAGCAGAATCCTTAACGACGTAACGAGAATATCTCACTTTCGAACAGGAAGCGCTCGCTGCAGTCAAGCATTGGGACGTTTACTTCGCTGCAGCAAGGTTCATCCTGATAACGGACAAGCAAACGCTCAAATGGGTTTTGTCCAAGCAGAAGTCTCCTGGACGCACGGCGAGGTGGGCCATATGACTTCAAACATACGATGTTGATGTGGTCCACCGAGCCGGCAAACTTTTGTCGATGCTTTTCCCAGAAATCGGGCTACGGCGAACTCCGATGAGCTTCGACGAACTCTCATGCTGCTAGGCCTGTGAACTGCTGTATATTTGTTCTTACACGTGTGCAATACTAAGTAACTAAATCAGTCGATATTTTCCTGTGATTTCAGAAGTGCTCGAAGAGCAGCAGTCGAAGATGACAACACCGTAGTAGCCAACATCACTGAAGGGACATCCGGACCAAGGGATGCGATTCAGAAAATTGAAAAGCTGACTACAATGCAAGCAGACTCAATCTTGTGGCGAGACCTGCATTTAGGCCGCTTAACGAGCTCTCGTTTCGGGGATGTCTATCGCCATTTGCCCCAAAAGCCTTGTATCTCAAATTTTGAGATTTTCGTTTCTGGACAGGTAAGAACCAAACTAAAGTAATTCCCCAAGAATTTTTCTTTTCTTTTCACAAAACGAGCACCATGCTCGAATTACATTGAAAAGACCAAACCTTTCTACTCAGTAGTTATGAAAATCAAAGCTTTATCATCGCCGAATGGTTAAATTACAAGTGGAATGACAAAACACGATCGGGGGGGATTGAGGCTTAATGGCGCGTCGACAACTTGGTCATTAGCGCCAACCTCAGTCACAGTGCAGTGGTCCGGGTTGCCACTGCACCACACATTACAGAGATGTTATTCAAACCCCAACCTAAACCAAATAGAGAAAACCATCGTAAATCGAAATCGTCGTACTTCGAAGAAGCGTTTTAAGGAAATAAACGAGAATTCTCACATCAAATGCCATCGTGCTTTCATGAAACCTAAACTGTGCGTCACTCCTTTCCAGCAAATTTCCCTCGAGCTTCAATCTCAGAAAATTATCTGAAAAGGAGTTTCTTGCTAAAACACACATAATATCGATTTCATAGAAGCACTGGGGCATTAGAGCCAAAAAGAGCACCATGTGAATGCTTTAGTTTGATTATATAAGCACACAGTGGTATATTTGTGCTAAGAGTGTCTGCACGAGGCTAAGGATGGACATTAATAAAGATTATATAAGGCCTCATTAGAGTATAGATCTGTGTGTATTAGCCTAACTGTAAAAAAAATTCTTGTAAAGTGTTTAAAGGGATGGTATCGGCTTCTTCGCATGCGCGAAACCGCGTAGCAATATTGCAAAACAAACGTTCCAATTTTTTTGATGTTTTCTTCTCGAGTTTCTGTTGAGGTAGTACCAGTATAATTTTATGTAAAGTTATTAAGCACATGCTGGGTTGGTTGGTAGAAGTTTTTATTTTGAGGAGCTGCATCAAACTCGTTTGCATAAAAAAAAATACTGTCATTGTCATCACGAAATTCCTGTTGTGTAATTACCTAATTTTATCCCCCTCCCCCTCACAGCCTCAACCAAAGAAATCCTCCCTACTCCCCGCCCAAAAAATGTGTGGTATAAGAAATGAGTGTAAAATAATACGCAACGGCAAAGGTTTTGTGTGTGGGTGGGGGGGGGGAGGGGGCAGGCACCACCATAATGACTAACGTTCAAGTATTAAACAAATTAGACCCGAGGGAAATAAGTTAGGTTGCCGTAACATTTAACTGTTAAGTCGGTAAAGCATTTTATTACATTACTTTATTTTTTCATAAGTAAATCCTGCATCTAAAGAAGAGCTGCTACTCCAACCCCCCACCCAAACGGAAGAAGTGCTTTCTTCTTTCCATGCCAAACATAAGTTGGGGTATAGCAACTATAAAAATTAAACTTTTTGTAGTGGGGGGGGGGGAGATGTAAAAAATATACTGTGGTGGGGTACGAGTTTTTTTTCTGTGGTGGTGGGGAGAAGAGGGGACATGCCTCTCAAAACAACTAGGGCCTATAGTTTAACCTTGGACTAGGTTTAACTACTAAAAAAAAACTACCATCAATGGCATTATGAAATTCATGTTGTCCCGTAAGATCCCCCAATGCACAACTTCCCACAAAAAATGTTACGGAATAAGGACTGTTATATTGAAATTTTTGGAAATGGAAGGGGTGGGTAAAAAATATACCGTGGCGGGGGGGGGGGGCAGACTTTCAAAAGGGAGGGAAAGAGGGGAGGCAACCCTTGAAACGACTAGGGCCTATCGTTCAAGTATATAAAAAAAATAACCTATGGGAAAAACCTTTGGCTGCAGCAACATTGAAATAAAAGCCAGTGCTTTTTCTTTTTTTTTTGGGGGGGGGGGGGG